>PITA01018179.1:20644-41259 GCA_004023965.1 Spilogale gracilis | reverse complement strand
AATCTCTTCCAGTCCAGTCCATGTTGCTACAAAAGTTGGATATTCATCCTTTCTGACGGAGGCATAGTATTCCATTGTATATATGTACCACATCTTCTTTATCCATTCATCTGTTGATGGGCACCTTGGCTCTTTCCACAGTTTGGCGATTGTGGCCATTGCTGCGATGAACATTGGGGTGCATATGGCCCTTCTTTTCTTTGTCCTGTATCAGGGAAGATACAGGGAAAAATATCTTGAGAGCAAGAGCAGTTTCTTCTTAAAAGCCAACATGTTTTGGCACCTGAGTGGCTCAGTTCGTTAAATACCTGCTTTTGGCTTGGGTCATGATCCCAGGCTCCTGGGATTGAATCCTTCGTTGGGAATCTCCTTCTCCCTCTGCCCCTCTCCCCTCCTCATACACTCTCTCTCTTAAAAATGAATAAATAAAATCTTAGAAAAAAAGCCAACATGTTTTTTGTTAATAAAAGTTACAAGTGAAAGTTGCCAAGACCCTATAATTATATCTAGTAATAATGACTATGTGGGGAATTTTGCAACTTGGAACTTAGAACCAAGATTCTTACATTATCTGATGATTTTTATTGTGTGCTAAATAAGGAAAAAACAAAGACACTGGCATTCAGCTGTTTTCAGCATGTTGATAAATTAATTCTTCCACTGGAAAATACTAGAGGTAATCAAGGTGGCATTTAAATTAATTAAACTTTCTTTGAGTTTATATTAGAAAATGTATTTTGTTTGCTAGACCTACAAACCATGTTTAAATGAGATTTTAAAAGCTTTTGTTTCTGCCTGAAGAATTTTACAAAACTTTGCTACATGTATCATTTCTAATTCAGGGTTCAGAATACAGAAGTCCATTTGAACATGATAGTAAGAGTTGTCACATAAACAAAGATAAAAGGAAATTTAGTTGAATGTCCATCATGGTTTTTGAACAGATGACTGCTTATCTTGATGATTTTTCTTTTCAAAATGGATTGCTCAGACTAAACCATATTCTGCTATTACATAGACATTTGCATTGTTTTCTTCCTTTACAGGTCTTTTATCTTCAGTGAAGACTTTTAATGCAGTTTCTTTTTTCTTTAGGTGGTAAATGCATTTTAGAGACATAGTACTATTAATTTTTCCTCTTCGGATAAGAAGTTCCCTTGAGGGATTGAGCCAAAAAAATTAGCTATACTAATTAATGCTTATATCCATTAGAGTCACAGTCCTCCAGTGAGCACATTTCTGGGCAGGTTGGCGCCACATAGATGAATGTTACCACCAGTTTATGAAGAAGGTGAAATTATATCCCGGTGCCCAGGTACCTTCCGTTGAGCAAAGTGTGTCCACAGTGTCCTGAGAAGCTGCTGTGGTCAGAGATGAGGAGCTGCTTGTCTTATCTCTCTCGGTATGTGTGTACCCCATTTGAAATGCCCTGAGTTATAGCATGTCAGTGAATGAGCCCAGGAATTTGGGTTTTGATAAACCAGTGTATTAAGCGCTTGGCTGTAATTTGTAGTACCGTCTTTCTGAAGACTGCCTTCCCAGTTTGCTTATTGCATGCAATATGAAGGAGGATTCAGGAGAGTCATTGCTAGAACAAAAAAGTCCTGGGATAGGTTATAGATTAAGGAATGATACAGATTTACAGCAATATATTAAAATATGGGGAAGGACTGTTTGACAAGGTAGGATTGTTTAGTGGATATTGCAATTGTGTTCTTGCTACCCCATCTCTCTCTCTCCCATTTTGTAGTAGTCTTGTGGTTAGGGGTGGGTTGAGACCTACAGTACTAGGGGTGGGTCCTAATTCTTTTAGTCCTAGCAGGCTAATCACATCCTCTTTGCCCCTTGGGTTCAGAGAAGAGTCTAAGCCTATCAGTGAGTGCTTTCTCCAATGGCTTAGGAGAGGACAGTGACCTAATTTGGGCTAGGCGTTGTGAACAGAAGTTTTCTGGGAGCTGATCAGTACTTTTTCCCCTTGTAGAACAGTATGTTTTGAGTAAGTGGAAATGATGAAGGAATTTTTTTGTTTGTTTGTTTGTTTTTTGTTACACCAGAGAAGAAAGACATTGGCTAGTGGTGAGTAAAAGAAAAGCAGAAGGAAGAGGGAAAGAAACCAGGTCCTTGAATGGCGTTGCTGAGCTGCTGAATCAAATGAGCACTGAAGTCCTCCATTTCTCTGAACCTTCCAGTTACATGAATCAATAAATCCTCTTTATTGTTTAAGTCAGTTTGAATTGAGTTTTCCATTACTTACAAAATGAAGAGTCTAGGCTGATACAGAATGGTAGTTTTGGAAGACTTGGAGAATGAAATGGCTTTAACCTTTTAATTGTCCAGTTTCTTTATTTAGCAAAGATTAGAACACAAAGCTGTCATTTTGCATGATATCTGCAGTAATACACTGAATGAAACTTAGAAATACAGAATAAAATAAATAAATAAAATAATAAATAAATAAAATCTGGCCCAGTGGATTTTAGTTCAATTTAAAAGGCAAAAATAAACAGCTTGCTAGATGGAAGACCATAATAGTCATCATTAAAAGGCTAATTATTGGTCACTTACCCAGATGGAAATTTCTCTTTATTATTTACAAATCCTTCTTTGGAAAATATCCCTTTAGAGCAAATCCTTTTGCATGTTCTGAGTCTTTAAGGAATAAGGAACAAAAATCTTTGTTTATAGAATTTTTATATGACTTATTTTCTCAATATCAACATTGCTCAGAGTGATGATAACATCAATAGAAACTCAAGGGTTTCTCACTGTTCTCTGTGCCCAGATCATGCGAACTAAATGTTAAGCAGGGAAGATAAATTAGGGAAGAAGAAAGTTTGTCAGTTAAGGAATAGATAAAAATGATGAACTTAGAAAGTAGGCTCCTCAAACCAAGTGCTCTGTACCAGGCCTAGGGAAGTCACTTTCCTTTTCTTTATTCAGTGAGTATTTACTAAGTATCCATGCTGTGCACAGTATATATATCAGTGCTACATGGAATAGTCACCAATCTAAAGTGACATCTCCTATTGCAACTCAGCATCTGCTTCATGAAGTCATCCCACTTTAGTCCAGACCCTTTATTTAATCCATTGTACTTATGAAAGGTATTGCATCATTTGATTTTGTTACTTAATTATTCTTTATTGTGCTCTAATTATGTGAAATAGTAAACTGTAGGGGTTTTGGAGACCACACATCATGTGTGAATCCTAGTCCCTCTACCTGATGCCTGTGTGACTCTGACAGTCCTGTCATTTGCTGAACCTGTTCTCCGAACCTTGTCTGTCTCATCTGTAGAAAGAGAATAATGATTTATACCTTCCAGAGTTGTGGTTGTGAGGTTTAAAGGACATAATGAATGTGAAGCACTCACCTTAGTGGCTGAATGATAATTAGCATTCATAATACATAATAATTCTAAAAGATTTTATATTGAGAAGTACGTTTTTATATTAGATGAATCATGTTGAGCCAGATGTTTTACATTTAGTTAGGCAATAAATGTTTATTAACTTGAAATCAGTTTTGGTTTGGACTTTGAGGAAAATTTAAGATTTTGAGGCATTTTTACTTATGCATATGGTATATAATTTATAATCTCAATTTACCAATAATTAGGTGCATTGAATTCTTAAAGCACTTTGCTGCTTTTAAAGTAAAATATAATGTATTTGGCATAATTTGATTCTTATCTAGACCATCTCATGATCTCTTCTGGGTAGGTATATTTACCTGTGTTTTTATAGTTGGGGATCAGGAAGGAGAAAAGATGTCATTGCCCATAATTGGAAGAATTGAACTAAAGCCTAATCTTCTGAATGTGACCTATGGCTTCCATCTGTAAAAATGACTGAAATTACTGTTATTTCTTTTTGTTCTTAATGACTTGCCTCTATGAATATGGCAACTACTGTAAACTTTTTATAGTAACATTAACTTCCTAGAAGGAATAGTGGAGGATGGGGAAAAAACAAAAGGGAAAAATGCTTTAAAAAGCCTTTTTGGGATACCCCTCATGCACCGCAAGTAAGTGAAACCATGTGATACTTGGCTTTCTCTTCTTGGCTTATTTCACTCACCATAATCTCTTGGGTAATCCAGGGAGAGAAAGGAAACAACAGAGACTTTGGACACAGAAACAAACTGAGGGACTTGGAGGGATGGGGGTGGAGGGATGGGAGAGCCTGGTGGTGGGTACTGGGGACACCTAAAGCGTGGAGCAGTGGGTGTGGGGAATGGGGAATGAATCTTGGAACACTGGAAAAAAAAATTTAAGTAACAATAAAAAAAAAAAAAGCCTTTTTGGGAGATGAGTAGAAGTCTTTCAAGACAACCCCCCCTTAAGGATTTTTTAAATTTATTTATTTATTTATTTATTTATTTATTTATTTGCGAGAAAGAGCATAAGCAGGGAAAGTGACAGAGGGAGAGGGAGATGCAGGCTTCTCAGTGAGCAGAAAGCCCAATGGAGGCGCTCCATCCCAGGACCCTGGGATAATGACCTAAGCTGAAGGCAGACACTTAACTGACTGAACCACCCAGGCGCCCCTATATCTAAATTTCTGAAGAGTTTTTGAAGAATATTAATTGTTTTTTAAAATATTTTCTGCTTTTTAAAAACAACCACTTTTTGGAGACAATTATATTTCTTCAGAAATTTATCTTGGGAAGAACTAAACGGGGAAAACAAAACACTCAATCACGTGAGGACAGAACTGCAAGAGAGAGAGGAAAAAGGTTTTTTAGCCAGAAACAATGGTTTCCCATGACCATAAATAAACTTATTGTTGCCCAACCAGCAACATCATATCAACTGGATATAAAGATAATATTTCTACATTAGTTATTATGTTCTGAGAAATAGATGAGGTCCCTGAAATAATTTCTCAAGAAGTAATTGTTGCAATACTAAAAATAGCATCCTGGTATAGTTCAACTCTTGATAGGAATCAACTGAGTATGCAAGTTTTTATGGCAAGGGCATTTTAGCATCCTGTGTCTTCAATGTAATTGAATATGTGGTCAGCACTGAGTATATAAAATTGCTTGTGCAGAGTTATTTTTAACTGTGATTCAGAAGGAGGAAAGCTTATGGGTTTAGCAATGAGTGTGGTAGGAGAAAAAGAAATAGTCTTAATTTTGTTTGAGATGAATATAAAAATCCATGAATTTTATTCAAGACTTTCTCTGCAGAGTAGCCAACACATATTTTTAATTAGTCAAGTACTTAATAATAATTTGTTTGATTATTTGGGGACACAAAAAGAATTCAGCTTATAAGCTTGGGTACTAAGAGAGGACAAAGCCTGAAACAATGAGATCAGTGGGAAATGCTTCAGAAATAACTATGAATTCAATGGTAGTTCATTGATGAGAGATATTATAGACTACAGATGTCAGAGAAGGCATCAGTGAAGAGGTAGGTCTTCTGTGCATGGTTAACAGGGAAAGTGAAAGCCAGAAGAAGCAAGATGTATAGAATGTGAAAAGGTCTCAGGTGTTGAGTAAGCATGATACTTACAGAAAGGAGGGGGGACTGTTCATTCCAGCCACATTAATCTTTCTTTCCTTTAAGTGCTGATATACTCTCATCTTTGCCACAACCCCATTTGACAGTAATTGTATAGTATTATAGTTGCTTTCTATTGCTGTGTAACAAATTATCAAAATATTACTTAGCAGCTTAAAACAACACTTATTTATTATCTGACAGGTCTGTAGACCAGAAGACCAGATGGGCTCCACTGAGTTCTCTAGTTAACGCTTCACAAATCTGCAATCAAGGTGTCAGTCTGAAATCTTAACTGGAAACTCTGGTGAGGAATCTTTTTCCAAGCTCATTGCAGTTATTGGCAGAGTCTAGTTTCTTGGGGTTGTAGGAGTGAGTTTCCTGTTTCCTTGTTGGGTATCAGCAGGAAGCTTCTCTCATCTAGAGGATGCTTGCATTCTCTGCTACATGGCCTTCTCCATCTCAAAGCCAGCAAGGGCCTGTCAAATCCTTTTTTATTCTTTGAATCTTTCTGACTTCCTCTTCTGGAACTAGCTGAAGAAAACTCTATTTTTTTGCTTTTAAAAAGGGCTTATATGATTTTATTTTATATTAGGTTAGCTTGGATAATCTATTTTAAGGTCAAGTGATTAGTGAGTTTAATTGTATCTGCAGAATGCCTTTTGCCATGCTATGTAATATAGTAATGGGAGTATCAGGAAGTGCTGGAGATTATGGGGCCATCTTAGAATTCTGCCTCCCACATTTACATTTGTTATTTGGGAATATCATGAATAGGTATGTGTTCTCCGCAGAGCTCAATTGTAAGCTGCCTGAAGATAGGAAGTTTTCTTCTACTTCACTAGTGTTCTCCATAGCATTTGTAACAGCCTATTTTTGTTAAATACACTTTGAATTAAATTCCTCTGCCCTGGAGGGAGAAGAATGAAATGTGCCTGTTGTCTTGAAGGCTTTTTATTCATTAAATTTGGGCCCTCAGTTCTAAAGCTAAGTGAAATGTCCTTCAGCTGTCTAGGAGCATTCAGACTGATCTGGTTGACCTGTCCAGTTATTTCAGGCAATCTGCTTTCGTGCTTGGAGGGTGATTGCTGTGGGACATTGGGCTTTAGAATTCAAGTTTCTGAAATATAGAGAAGAAAGTCATGCATGTTTTCTGGGATGTCTTCTACTGTTAGGGCTGGAATAGGGATAAAATTACATGTTTATGAATTTTGTTGTATTGGTGGATCCGACTTTTATCTTATATTTTATTATATGACTTAAAAATTCAGGTTATCTTTCCAATTTTTTGGATGATGTACATGTGTTGGAAAAAATTCAAAACTCCTATTACTGAGAAGCATGGGTTAAATGCATTTTAAAGCAGTACAGTAGACATTTCCTTCTATTAGAAGGAACATATGCATGCCAAACTCTGGTACCATCAGGTGGTTAGCTGTGCGGTAAAAACTTTGAGTTCCAAGAAGGGAAAGAGAAATTATCTTTAGGAAATTTACATTTTTTCCAGGAAAAGTGAGAGAGAAAACTTGAATCTATAGACAAAAGCATCATACTGGTTACGAAATTAGTTCAGATGATAATTATAAACAGCATTTGAGAAATGACTCATAAAAATAGGAAAGGTAATCACCCCCTGACCCACTGCCAGTATTAATTGTCCTGAAGAGACTTTAGTTATGTTTTATACCTCTGAATATGATCATTATTTTTTTTAAGACTTCATTTATTTATTTGACAGAGAGAGAGCCAGAGAACAAAAGTGGGGAAAACAGTAGAGGGAATAGGAGAAGCAGGATCCCTGCTAAGCAGCAAGCCCAATGCAAGGCTTGATCCTAGGACCCTGGGATCATGACCTGAGCTGAAGTTTAAACCTGTTAAACTGACTGAGCCACACAGGTGTCCCAGATCAATTTTATTTTATATGGTCTTTATTTGCAAGTTGGAAAATCCTCTGCCAAAAGGGATTTATACCTTTCCAGCTATTTCCTATCTCAACCACAAATCCAAGACTATCACCATTTTAACCTCTTATAATATCAACACATGAAGGCAGAAAAATGTGTTCTGAACTTCTTAAAAGAATGTGCAAATGATATGCTGTTCTTTTTTTGCAGTAGAGAAAATTGATAGCCATATACATATGATATCCCTTAGCAAATTTATGTTGGATTGGCAGGTTTTTTAGGGTTCCTGTCACCTGGCTGCCATTATTCTAATCATTAACTTCCTTTATGATTAGCCCTAATAATTAGCTTCCTCTAAGGAACAAAGAAATGGAGTAATCACCTTTCATATTCCAAGGTGATGCTGCCAACATTTATTATCTGCACCATATTTATTGTCACAGCAAACTTGTGCTTGGCTTCTTTATAGAGATGAGAGTTTGAATCATGTCTTCCTCAGTTGCCTTTCTTGGCCAGTGACAACAAAAAGACTGTAGGGATAAAAAAGATATATCCATGACTATGCAGAGATGGCAGTTCTCTGTTGCTTTCATGGAGATGATATTACGAAATGAATCTTTTTTTTAAAGATTTTATTTATTTGACAGAGAGAAATAAAACTAGAGAGGGAACACAAAGAGGGAGAAGCAGGCCTCCCACCAAGCAGGGAGCCAGATGTGGGGTCCAAACCCAGGACTCCGGGATCATGACCTAAGCTGAAGGCAGATGCTTAATGACTAAGCCACCCAGGTGCCTCAAGAAATGAATCTTAATAGCATAAAGGCTTTGCTTTGTACAAATGCAGTGTTTTGCAATACTGCGTGTTTCCAAATAGCCCTCAGGTCTCTGTAAAGATCTCTTTACTGTAGAACACATGAAATAACACTTACTTGTTCACTTATTATGTTTTGCCATTGCCTTTCTCACATTTTAAATGAAACATTTCAATAAATCCATCTTTCTGGAAAGTGGTGTATTTAAACTCAGCAGTGGCACTTAATGATACAAGAACAGTTCTTTTTCTTTTCTCTAGTGCCACTATCTAGCACAGAATAAGAACAATTTATAATACCAAGAGGTTAAGTTCATTGAGGAGCTTTCATTAGAATTGTAGAAATGGGTGAGCTTGTGTATTTGCTAAGCTGAATTTCAAATAGCTGACTAGGGATAACATGGCTAGGCTGTGTTGTTTTCTTTTGAACTTACTACAGAAAAGGCTATAGAAATGTCATGGATTACTTGTGGCATCATTAATATTTTAACGTGTGGCATTATAAAATATTTAAATGTAAATATTTTGATGTGAGCATCTTAATACAGTTGCAGCACAGTAAGATTAGAAAGGTCTCATATGCAGCATTTTAATTAAATCCATAAAGAACACTCCTTTAACTTCTATGCAAGCTCTTGTTAAATCCAATATAATACTTGCATTCCATTGATTGCTTCCACAAATTATGTGTCTCATAGTCACACTTTTTTTTTCTTTTTTTTTAGAGACAAATTTAATTCTTACACTTGGGAGATTTCCCCAAGCAACTTATTACAGTATTAAGTTTGCAAAGACTGGTTACGTGAAACTTACTGATTATATGTCTATACTTCTTTGGGTTTAGAGGGACAAGTTTCCTATAGTGTCATTTCTTTTTTTTTTTTTTTAAGATTTTATTTATTTATTTGACAGAAACACAGCTAGAGAGGAACACAAGCAGGGGGAGTGATAGAGGGAGAAGCAGGCTTCCCGCCGAGCAGGGGGCTCGATCCTGAGAATCCGGAATCATGACCTGAGCTGAAGGCAGTTTCTTAAACAACTGAGCTGCCCAGGCATCGATCCTATAGTGTCATTTCTAATGCTCAAACTTTTGTGTTTTGATGGAGCCAATGAAAATATTCTACCTATTTTTAACATATTTACTATATTTTATTTTAGCACTGTGATTTTCCACAGAGAAGTGTCTTATAGAGACTTTGTCATCATTATGAGGAGTGGCATTTTCTGAGTGTCTAAGTGGGGCTAAAATAGAGAATACATAGAACACACTTAGAATGCAAGTGTGTTCAAAGTATATGTACATATGCACATATACATATATGTGTGTATATATATATATGTTTGTATCCTTATGTAAGTACAAAGTTTGGTGAGGAACAGCTGGCAAGTTAGTATTTCATTCACTGTTTTCACTTATTTCTTCCTTCTTTCCTTCATCCAGTCAACAATCACTCACTAGGCATTTCCTATGTTCCAGGCATCGTGCCAGGTTTTTTAATCTTGCAATAGCGTTACAATCTCTATCTTCAAAAAGATTACATCTGACTCAGGAAATAGACATGGTAAGCCTTCTATTAGTTCCTTGCCCTGTATTATGCCCAGCCTCAGATGTGTATTGTGATCAGTCTAACGTTTTGACTTAGCATCTAGGCTTAGACTTCATAGCCATGCCATCTCCTACTTTCCCAGGCTTCCCTGGAGTTAGTGCTGGCCATATGAGTCAATTCTGACTGATGAAACATAGTTAAAATGAATTTTCTGGGAGGTTTTTTTTTTAAATCTAGAAACACTTTTGTTGTCCTGGTAAATGAAGCAACACTGATGACACCAGCCCCTCTCTTCTCTTTTGCCACCTTCTTTTGTCTTAAATGTGGAAGCATTATCAGATACCTGGTAACCATGAAGGAAAGACCAGGAGAATCCCAGAGATATCATGGAACTGAACCAGTGCTGGCAGTCTCTTATCTCTAGACTTATTATGTGAGAAAAATAAATTTTTAATTATTTGAATCACTATTAGATTCTCTGTTACTTCAAGTAAATTGCATCCTGATACAAAGAGTAAGCAGGCAATTACAGTACAGGGTAGCAAATGCTATGGCAGAGTAAGTAAAAGTGCTGTTTGAATACATAAAAAATATTCCTGGCATTTGGATTCAGAGGAGACTTTGTAGAGAACTGATGCCTAAGATGATCCTTTATTAGGCTCTTTGGCAAATTCACTATAGTGAGTCATGAGTATTGTAATCCTGATGTCCACTGTAGCTCCTTCCTGGGCTACAAGGTTTGGGGTTTCTCCCCTGGTCCAGCCAGGGGAAAAAGGTGGGGTCGAGCAGGATGATGAGAGTCGGTGGCCAAAAACACACCCGAGCCGGGAGGTCTGTCGAAGCAGGATCTCTTGCTGTTTGCCAGCTTTCCTGCTCTCTCCTCTAAAGCTCTCTTGCTGCTTCCTCACAGGCCCTCTGCCTTTATCTCTCTGTCTCTCAGTCTCTCAGTCAGCTCTCAGTCTCTCTCTGTCTCATGGCTTTTGTCTCTTCGCTCTGCTCTTCCTTCTTTCTCTCTCAGTATTTCTCTCTCTATATCACAGCTTTGCCTCTCTTTTTTTTTTTTTTTTTAAGATTTTATTTATTTATTTGGCAGAGAGGCAACACAAGCAAGGGGAGTGAGAGAGGGAGAAGCAGGCTTCCTGCCGAGCAGGAAGCCCGATGTGGGGCTC
Source organism: Spilogale gracilis (assembly GCA_004023965.1). NCBI lineage: Eukaryota > Metazoa > Chordata > Mammalia > Carnivora > Mephitidae > Spilogale > Spilogale gracilis. The sequence continues at coordinate 30,319 of PITA01018179.1, read as the reverse complement.
GATCCCGGGTCTCCGGAATCATGACCTGAGCCGAAGGCAGTCACTTAACCAACTGAGCCACCCAGGTGCCCCACAGCTTTGCCTCTCTTGACTGTCAAGGGTCCCAGTCTTTTATTATTCCCAAGTGAGGAAGTTGGGTGGTGCAGTTAAATCTTTAACTGCTTTTGCACCCACCCTAGAGACAGGATTAGTATTGTTACTGCAAGGTATAGAGTGATTACTTAAACTCACAGAAGTTGAGACCATTGAGGCACAGGGATCAAGAAATACAGATAAGAGATACAGAGATATGATTACCAGGAGGAGGATTAAATGGAACTATGTCTTGAATAAGCACACCAAGGACATATTGCCCTGACCCACAGGGTAAGTGGCTTTTCGGATTCTAGGCAGGGAAAGCCCCTCTGGGCTTTCATTCACATTCACAGGTACCTCCAACCAAAGTTTTCCAGTGGCTTGGGCATGGAGGGAGGGGAGGATTAAGCACCATCCCCAATAGTCCACTAAGAATTTTTGTATGAAATATGCCAAATCTTCATTTTTATGGATAGGCAGCAATGTTCTTTTTTTTTTTTTGTATCTATATTTCTAAGAGAATTAAGAGTTTTTAAGAGCTTAATTTGTTCTAGGATGAGTTGGTCATGATACTCCAGTGCTGCTTGTTGAAACAAAGTTAGTTTTAAGCAGCACTGCTCAAGGAGAGTGGGGTGGGACACTTAGCCATTCATTTGGCCATTGTCTAAATCAAGTTCTTTCTGGGCCTCAGCTTCATAAGAAGATGACAACTTACTTCTGGCTTGGCCAACTGTTAAAGTGTAGGGAACTGCAATTAACCTTCAACCTAGAATAATAACAATCTAGGTACTTGAAAGAGGGGTTCACAATTGCTCAGTCCTTACTGATAATTCGGTTCAAAGAAAGAGCATACATGCTTAAAGGATTTGCAGCCCATTTAAAAGGTGGTTGCTTCGGGGCACCTGGGTGGCTCAGTTGGTTAAGCGATTGCCTTCGGCTCAGGTCATGATCCCGGAGAGCCGGGATCGAGTCCCACTTCGGGCTCCCTGCTCAGTGGGAAGCCTGCTTCTCCCTCTCTCACTCCCCCTGCTTGTGTTCCCTCTCTCGCTGTGTTTCTCTCTGTCAAATAAATAAAATCTTTAAAAAAAAAAAAAAGAAAAAAGGTGGTTGCTTCTTCATGCCAGGTAAGCAGAGAAATAAAACCTCACCCCATTTCTTATCTCCCCAATAGAATTGATTTTGCCAACTTGCACTTTGACATTGCATCACTTGACTACTTTGAGGGTGTTAAAAGAGAGATTCCTATGACTGTTGTCACACTTACTATAAGGGTGCTATGGCGGGTGAAGTCTACTATCTCATGCAACTTACTTCCCTTCCGATCCAGGTGAAAAACATTTCATTGTTCTTTATATCAGTAACAGTTGTGCTTCTTTTAAGAATTGGTGGGTTTTATCTCAGTAGAAGCATGTAATTGTTCATGTTTTCCTTCCTGGTAATTCCCAATTTTTGGCTTGCTTCTTGCAAATAGATAGATATCAGACTTCTTCCTTCTTTCCTCCTTCCTTTCCTTTTTCTCCTCCTCCCTCCCTTCTTTTTTTCTGGTAATCTCATTCACGGGTTCATCTTGTGTTCCTTTTTTTTTTCTTTGAGAGGGAGAGAGAGGTGAGGGGGGAGGGGCAGAGAAAGAGAGGGAGACAGAGAATCTTAAGCAGACTCCATGCCCAGCTCTGAGCCAGACCTCATGACCTGAGCTAAAATCAAGTGTTGGATGCTTAACCAACCTAACCATCCAGGTGCCCCCATATTAAGTTTCTTACTTGCATGTTTCTTTTCTCTTCTTAATTTATTCTTGTTTTAAGATTTGGTTTTCTTATATTTTGTGGTATTGCATTGAATTTTTGCTAAATGTTTCATATCCTTGCTGGTATAAGGCAGGATATGTATGCATATATACAGCCAGAACACATGAGAGGAAGCATTTTGCCTGTAGCACTTCAAAGTAAAACATTTTTTTCTGTTGCTTGATATAAATGAATTTAGAGTAGGAGTTCCTTTGAAAGTATGTCCTCAACATGACTCTTAATATTAGAGGAAATATTTTTAACCTTCCCCAACCACCCCGCCCCCCTTGAGTTAACTTTATTTTGGCTTAAAAGTGTTTTTGGTTGAGAAAGAAAGTCTGCAATTGATAGTTCTCACAGCAGTATTTGCAATTAAAGTAGAAGCTTGGGGAGAGGAGATTCGGGAATGCATAAGGAAGATATTTCTTTTTCTTTTTTTCTTCTTTAAGTTGTAACACCAAGTCAGATTTTTTCTGACTTTAAAGTGTTGGTTTCAAATCATCTGGCAATCTGAGTGCTATCAGTTAAAATAACTTTTCTTTTATTATCAGGAAAATTAATAACACCAAGTGTCTGAGCTGGAACATTTATTATATTGTGATATCTAGCCCTTTTAAACTTAATAATAGATTATAATGTTAACCATACAAATAGTTGCAAAGGATTTGTTATAAGAGATCTTGAGAAGATGAGTGATTTTTTTTTTTTTATGAAGCCAGAGTTATTTTTTTTCCTGAGATTTTTAGTGATTGATATAAGGCTTTAAGGAAATGGGTGTGTTTTGAATAATGGAGGAAATAGGATAGTCAATTAGGAATTTGCTGCCCTGGTAACCAAAGAGATTCTAAAAGAACAAGGGAACCCTGGATTCCTGAGTAGGATGGTAAGAAAATAGGGGAGGATTTTCTTCATTCATTTGTTGCCATTCTACCTCATAATAGAGATGGAGGTGAAGCTAGGGGAAGTTGGTGGCTGTGCGTGAGAGGAGACATGGGTTGGATTCCCAACTTTCTTGACAAATCTGATCAGATATTTTGCCAAAAGCAGCTGCTCAGCACTAATTTTCTCTAGATCCACGATAGGGATAAGACTTAACTTTACCTGTGACTGAACTCTCTGTTTCTCTGTTGTATAGAATCAGTGCTGACAGGGAGAAGAATCTCCAGCTGGGGTAAGGGGTATCACATGGTCCCCTCCATCCCCAACACACACATATACATACACAGAAGAGAAATTGTCACATTAGATTTACCTACCTATCTGACCCTTAGGGAGTCTGGAGCAGATAGCCCTGTACTCCAGATATTGAAATTAGAGGCTGGGAGTACTGGAGCTGGCAGTAGCAGCAGTTAGGTAAAGCACATTTCATTTGTAAAGATATAAAATATTTATTTAGTAAAGAACATGGCTGAGATTATATTCTGAGATATATATGTCTTTCGTTCTTTCTGTAGTTCCCATTTTTTCTTCCAAGGAGTCAAAAGTGATAATGTGATCTTTTGTGTTTATTGTCCCAGGGGATGAAGGCAGCAGGCCAACAGCAGAGTGATGCATGCCAAATATTTTTCTTCCTGGTTTTTGTTTCATCAAGACTCAATCCAAGTGTTAGGAGGATGTGTAGGTACAGACAATGTCTCATGCAGGAGGAAGGAAAGTAGAGCTTTATCTCAGGTTAGTGAGACAATCCTCCAATGTCTGCCATAGCACCTGCCAAGTCTCAGAGGATGGGCGGGGGGATGAAGCTCTGAAATTCTTGCCTTTCCTCACTCAGCTGGCTGAGATGATATTTATCATCATTTTCTTAGGACTTGTTAGTCCAGAAGTTCACTTGAGTCTTCAGAATCTTTTGCAAGGCTGCCTCTGGTCCTGTCTGCCTTTCTACTGCACACAGCTATTTTCTCTCAGTGGCTTTGCTATTTATCCCAGTTGTCCTGCTGGCAAGCCCAGCCAAGCTCTTCTGGGCTTTGCAGACCCACAGAACTCTGTCTCTGTCTCTCTGCTCTTTACATCCAGGAGAAATCCCTTCCCCTTTCCCACCCTTTCCCCATTTTTATAATCTGGGGGGGAAATCTCTTCCCTTCACTTTTCTGGCTAATACAGTGTCATTGTTTGGAAATTCTCAAAAAAAAAGAAAAAAAATCCTCTTCTTTTCACCTCTTCTACAGAGCTCCAAATCTTAGGCTTTGAGGGTAATAGGAAGATTGGAGGCTACTTTCTTCCTTCTCCCATATTTAATTTGAGCAAGGAACACAGTTTGGCTTCTTACTTGAATCAAGGGAAGAGAAAGGGGAAAGTGCAGATAGAAAAAACCCTGCAGATCAGTATTTCAAAATATTACCCTTACCAAAAGGGGCAATGTGAGGTAGGTATATAAGATGAGTAGAGAAATAACAGGGAATTTGGCAAATATTTACGATCCCATCTGTCCTGAAACTATTAGAAATATAGACTTCCCTCTCTTCCCACCAAAGCCTTGTATGTTTTTAATGTTTTTCAAGTTGGGTGGTGTTGGGATAACTCAAACCCTTAGTAAGTGAATGTAAACTCTAATAAAGACCATGAAGCCAGAACATGATTGCAGTTTATAATATATTGCTCTGCTAGTTTACAAATAACATGAGGGATGAGGAAAGGAAAGAAATAGGACAGAAATTGGAGGTAGGGGAATGCCATTCCTTCCACATTTTGGGAGGATGCAATGTTTAATCTCTTCTTAATATGAAAAAGCTACTAAATAATGTTTTATACTTATAATGACTCTTTAAGAGTGGCCCTATAGCCCCTTATTATTTCTGACTGGTATGCTTTGTATTTAACTTTTGATTTTTTTTTCAGATTTTTTTTTTTTTTGATTTTGAGCTTCTGTTAAATCAAGGTTTCATATATTAGTTTTACTTTAAGGGTTTTAATTTAGTCCTTTACCTGAAGACTAAGTTTTGATGTAAAGCTGGGCTTTGTGAAGTCTATCTCTCTTTTATAGATCAGCTCCTTTTGTTTATACCTGGGCATGAATGTGCCTGATGACCTGCAGAGCCATAAAAAGAAAGGATCTCTGAAAAGTAGAGAAAATGACTGCTGGCAGCTCCTGAAATACTCCCCCAGATTGTGGCTGAAACAAGTTGAAATGTCTCTACTACATAGCGCATAGGTGATATGCCTCCAGGGCTACCCTCCCAGGAGCTGGCACTGCCACAGCTGTGGTTTGGGTTAATGTGAACTTGGTGAGGAGCTGCTCCTGTTTGTTACTGTGTTCAATTCCTGCTGTATTGTGAAAGAGGTGAGGGATGCCTGTTGATCTGTTGGCTCCAAGAGGGGCCTTGCCAAAAGGACTCTACATGTACTTCCAGCAGAGCTCTTGATGTCTGCTGTGTGTGGTGGTCAGACATGTACCAATCCCAGGGTGCTTTTTAATTGAAACGGCTGTTCAAACAGTAAGCATGATTTCACAGTTTTCATTTCCTTCTAACTATACTCTAGGACTGAGCTCTTTAAGTAGAAAAAGAACAGTTTATTTTTCAATATTGAATTCTCTTTTCCATAGACTGTTTTTAAAGAAATTCAAGAAAATGAGAATGATTGACTTGATTATCTATACTAGAGTAAATGAGCAGATTATGAAAAACAAATAAAGCTCTTCTGATCTTATAACTAATTTAGGCTTACTATTAAACTATCTTCTTCTGTTATACAAAAGCTTCTCAGGTAAGCAGATGCTATTTTTTCCCCCAAGACCTCAAGGGTATTTTAATAAAAGGTGTCAATTGAAAGGACTCTTTAAAAAGAAACTAAGGTGTTTGGTCCTCTATCCATGATCACTCAGATCTACTTCTGGCTATTGTAGAAGCAGCTTCATATGTAGGTTAAGAGTTCAAATTCCAGGGGCGCCTGGGTGGCTCAGTTGGTTAAGCAACTGCCTTCGGCTCAGGTCACAATCCTGGAGATCCGGGATCGAGTCCCACATCAGGCTCCCTGCTCGGCGGGAAGCCTGCTTCTCCCTCTCTCATTCCCCCTGCTTGTGTTCCCTCTCTGGCTGTGTTTCTCTCTGTCAAATAAATAAAATCTTAAAAAAAAAAAAAAGAGTTCAAATTCCAGGGGTGCCTGGGTGGCTCAGTCTTTAAGCATCTGCCTTTGGCCCAGGTCATGATCCCAGAGTCCTGGGATAGAGCCCTGGATCCATCTCCATGTACGGCGGGAAGCCTGCTTCTCCCTCTCTCACTCCCCCTGCTTGTGTTCCCTCTCTAGCTTTCTCTCTGTCAAATAAATAAATAAAATCTTAAAAAAAAAGTTCAAATTCCAGAAGCCTGGTGATTCTAGCTGGATCATCTTGAGCAGGTTGTTTAACCACTCTTTGCCCAGTTTTCTCATCTGTAAAATGGAAAGAAAGATAATGAATTAAATGGGGTGTTACTTTCTAGGAGCTTTGAACATTCCAGGCACCAGGTTAACTATGACCACTGTTACCCACTAGACTCTTCCCTCAGATTGACTCACATATGTAATCTTACCCTTGTGTTTCAGATCCAACTATAAAATGGGAGAAATAATTCAATGTGTTTTTATGATCCGTCCTATTTCCTTGAGTTTTTATGTCTATTATTACTAATTAACATTTTTGTACACTCAATTGTTTGCAGAGAATTTTTACCTTCTTTATAGAGTTTTATCCTCACAATACTCCTGTGACATTAAGAATTGGTAGGAGGTAATGTCAGGAAGATGGTGGAATAGGGATTTTCAAGTGTCATCCCCTCACAGAACATTGATTTAGACAATTACAAATGAGAAAACCTTTGTGGCAGTCTGGGAGTTCTAGCATACCATTGCAGAAAAAAAATATCCAATAAAAAATGCTTTTAAGTGAGTAAGAAGAATTTCACTTTATATCACTCTTTCTTTAAGAAGGCACATCTGAGAAATCTCATCCTGAGATTTCTCCCATGGGGGAAAGTGAGAGCATGGTGAATGAATACATGGTTTCTGCAGCTTACAAAATGTTGCCAATGAGGTCAACATTTTCCTTACTTCTCCCAGAATACTAAGATGATATATATGGCCAAGGCACTGGGAGATGCTGGGAGCATAGCAGCCAGAGTTCAGAACCCATCAAAGGGACATATATCTAACTATCTGCTTTATGATATTTTCGGGAAGACCACCCATGAATTGCAGGCCATATCTTGCCTGCAGATGCACCCATGAGCACACCCAAAACTCTGTGTGCCTTACCTGCCCATCCTGTGGCTGACTGCTGGTGTGTACCCAAGCAGGTGGCAAATGAGAGTCTTTAAAAACAGCTAATAAGCATATGCAGAAAGCAAGCCTGATTCTGCTGGATTGGGAGAAAGCATACAGACTTGAGCATTTAGAACACTTCTTAGTGAAAGGAAAAAGGAGGCTCTCAGCACTTGGTCTGGCACTGCAGAATTGAGAAAGAAGGCATATAATCTTAGGACTTCCCTTTCAAGGGAGAACAAGAAGTGTAGAGTGGGTACATCCATAAGAAGGATCTGAGAAAACCTCAGAATCCCTAGCTAGGCTAACTAGTGATGTTATATCTCTGCTGAAAGCAGTCAATAAAGAAGACAGCAATCAAAGACTTCAAGGAACATCAAAATGAAGTAACATGACACAATTAAAGGAACACAACAATTTTTTAGTAACTGACACCAAAGAAATGGAGATTGACAAATCATGTGACAAATAATTAAAACTAGTAATTTTAAGGAAACTCAGTTAGCTATAAGAGAAAACAAATATAAAGCTCAATAAAATCAGGAAACAATGGATGAATAAAATGAGAAGTTCTCAGAGATAGGAATAAAAAAAACAAATAGAAATTCTGAAGCTGAAGAATACAATGAATGGAATTTTAGAAATGCAACAGAAAGGGTCAAAATTAAACTTGACTAAGCAGAAGAAAGAATCTATGAACTCAAAGACACAGAATTTGAAATTATCTAGTCAGAGGGTAAAAAAGATAAAAATAATGAAAAAGAGTGAAGAAAACCCATATGATATATATGACATTATCAAGAGAAACAATTTACAAATTATGAAAATCCCAAAAGTAAAGAAGAAGAAAAAGCAGAAAACTTATTTAAAGAAATAATAGCTAAAATCTTTCCAAATCTAGGGAGAAATATGTACATGATCTCTAACCGGATTCAACCCAAAGAGGTGTTCACTGAAACACATTTTAATAAAACTGTCAAGAATCAAAGATAAGAGAATTTTGAAACCAGTAAAAGAAACTCTTTGCATAAAAGAGAACCTCAATAAGGGTGTTAGAGAGTTTCCTGACAGAAACTGTGCAGGCTAGCAGAGAATGTGGTGATATATGTAAAGTATTGAAAGAAAAAAAAAAATCTGCCAGCAAAGAATGCCTTACCCTGCAAAGCTGTCCTTCAAAAATGAAGGGGAGATAAAGACTTTCCCAGACAAAAATAGTTGAGGAAGTTTATCACCACTTGATCTGTCTTATAAGAAATGCGAAGAGGAATTATTCAAGTAGAAATTGAAATGATACTTATTAGTAATATGAAAACATGAAAGCATAAAGCTTACTGGTAAAGCTAAGTATATGGTTGAATTCAGAATACTCTAATAATGTAAATTACTTAACTCTAAGGTTAAAGGTTATATGGCAAATGAATTAAAAATAATTATAACTCTAATAATTGGTTAATGGATATACAACACGCAAAATTAAATTGTGACACCAAAAGACAAAATACATTGGGGAAAGTAAAAGGTTATGGTTTTGTATGCAAATGAAGTTAAGTTTTTATAAGCTTAAAAAAGACTTCTACAAATAAAAGATATACATGTTTTATTTTAGAAGCCTTATGGTAATCACAAAGCAAAAACCTATAGTAGATACACAAAAGATTAAGAGGAAAAAAAATCAAAGAATACAACTATGGAAAACATTATCTCACAGAGGAAAATATCAAGAGAAGAAGAAAAGAATAAAGGAACTATAAACCAATAAGAAAACAATAAGAAGTCAATATTTACTTATCTTTTACCTATTAATAATTAAATTAAATGGAAATGGATTAAATTCTCTAATCAAAAGACGTAGAAATGGCTTAATGTATAGAAAATAAGAATTAAATAGATGCTGCTTAGAAGAGACTCACTTCAACCATAATGTTGAGGGGATAGAAGTGGGGGATAGAAGAGGATATCCCATGCAAAAGGAAACCAAAAGAGACCAAAGGTAGCTATACATATCTCAGACAAAATAGACTTTGAGTTTAAAACTTAAACAAGAGACAAAGAAGATCATTACATAATGATAAAGGAATGAATTCATTAAGAGGATATAACAATTATAAATATATATGCATGCAACATTGAAGCGCTTAAATATATTAAGCAAATATTAACAGATCTGAAGGCAGAACAAGACATTAATGTAATAACAGTAGCTGACTTAAATACCTCACTTTCAACAATAAATAGATCATCCAGACAGAAAATCAAAAAGGAAACATTAGACTTGAACTATATTTTAGACCAAATGGACCTAAAAGGTATATAAAGAACATTACTTCTAATAGTGGTAGAATACACATTCTTCTCTAGTGCAGATAGGACATTTTCTGGGAAAGATCACAGTAGGTCTCAAAAAGAAGTCTTGACAAATTTTATAAGTTGGAATCATATCAAGTATCTTTTCCAACCACAGTGTTCTGAGACTAGAAATGAGTAACAGGAAGAAAATTGGAAAATCCACATATATGTGGAAAGTAAAAAAAAAAAAAAAAAAAAAAAAAAAAAAAAAAAAAAAAAAAAAAAAAAAAAAAAAAAA
>PITA01018179.1:0-20544 GCA_004023965.1 Spilogale gracilis | reverse complement strand
TCAAAGAAGAAATAAAAGGAGAAATAAAAAAATTCTTGCTACAAATGAAAATGGAAACACCATACCAAAACATATGGGATGCAACAAAAACACTTCTACGAAGAATGTTTATAGCCTACAATAAGAAAAAAAAGAAAGAATGCAAATAAACAGTATAACTTTAACTCCAAGGAATAGAAAAGAACAAATTAAACCCAAAGTTAGAAGAAAAAAAGAAATAGCAAAGTTTAGACCAGAAATAAATAAAAAGAAAGATAATAGAAAAGATCTATAAAACTAAAAGGTATTTTTTAAAAAGATCAATAAAATTGACAAACCTTATCTAGACTAACTACCAAAAAAGAGAAGACTCATAAATAAATAAGAAATGAGAAAGGAATCATTGAAACTGACATAACACAAATATGAAGGGTTATAAGAAACCGCTATGAACAATTACAGGCCAACAAATGGATTAAACTAGAAGAAATGGATAAATGCCTAGAAACATACAACCTATTGAAACTGAATCACAGGGGCAGCTGCATGGCTCAGTTGGTTAAGCTGCTGCCTTTAACTCAGATCATGATCCCAGGGTCCTGGAATCGAGCCCCAGAGGGAGAAGCAGGAAGCCTGCTTCTCCCTCTCCCTCTGCCTTCTGCTATGCCTACTTGTGCTATCTCTCTGTCAAATAAATAAATACAATATTTAAAAAATTAAAAAGAACTGAATCATGAAAAACTGTGTTGCTGTCGGGAACTGGCCTCGGCAGAGATGTGGGTCCCGAACCACAGGATGTCTGGCGAGCGAAATAATGACATGGACACAGAAATCTGATGCAAGCTGACAGACCCGAAGTCAGTCAGGAGAGACCTATGGAGCATGCTCAGGCTCACACTCTGGCTTTTTAGCATTGGCTTTCTAGCTCTAGCTCTCTAGCTCTGGCTTTGGCCCTCTTGCTTTGCTTCTGTCTCTTCTTCAGTCTCTCTTGCTGTTTGTCCTCTCTCTTGCTCTCTCCTCACAGGCTCTCTTGCTGCCTCTGCCTTTGTCTCTGTCTCTCTTTGCTTCCGCCTCTCTTTGCAGGATCCCTGCCTTTTTCTCTGATTTTCCTTTGCCTCTGGCTCTGCCTTTGTCTCTCTTGACTGACAGGGGCCCCCGTCTTTTATTATTCAAAGGTGAAGAAGTTGGGTGGTGCAGTATAACTGCTTTTGCACCCGCCCTAGAGACAGGATTAGTATTGTTACTGCAGGGTACAGAGTGATTGCTTAAACTCACAGAAGTTGAGACCATTGAGGCAGAGGGATCAAGGAATACAAATAAGTGATACAGAGATATGATTACCGGGAGGAGGATTAAATGGAACTATATGTCTTGGATAAGCACACAAAGGACATATTGCCCTGGCCCACAGGATAAGTGGCTTTCCGGATTCTAGGTGGGGAAAGCCTGGAGGGGCTTTCATTCACAGGTACCTCCACCAAAGTTTCTGGTGGCTTGCAAGGGGCGGATCACACACCATCCCTGACAACTGAATCATCTGAATAGATCAATAACAAGTAAGGAAATGGAATCAGCAAACAAAAATCTCCCATCAAAGAAAATCCCAGGATCAGATGGCTTTATGGGTGAATTCTACAAAATACTTAATGAAGAATTTTTTAAAAAGATTTTATTTATGTGCATGCACACCAGAGAGAGAGATAGAGACAGAGACAGACAGAGAAAGTTGGGTGGTGCAGTTAAACCTGGACAAACAAGTTAGAAAGAAAGAGAATGAGAACGAGTGAACACAAGTGAGGGGAGAGGCAGAGGAAGATCCAGAAGCAGACTCTCCACTGAGTAGGGAGCACGATGGGGCGCTCCATCCCAGGACTCTGAGATCATGACCTGAGCTGAAGGCAGAGGCTCAACCAACTGAGCCACCCAGGCACTCCTATTTAATTAGAAGAATTAATTGGAGTGGAGTCCTTCTCAAACTCTTTCAAAAAATAGAAAATGAGGGAACACTTCCCAACTCATTTGCATTACCCTGATACCAAAGTCTGACAAGGACACTACAGGAAAAGAAAATCGTGTCAATATCCCTGATGAACATAAATGCAAAAATCCTCAACAAAATATTAGCAAACAAAATTCAATAACACATTAAAGGATTATATACCACAATGAAGTGGAATTTATTCCTAGGATACAAGGATGGTTCAACATATGCATATCAATAAATGTGATATACCAAAAGAATGAAAGAAAAATCATATGATCATCTAAATAGATGCATAAAATATATTTGACAATATCAACATGCTTTCATGATAAAAATGCTCAACAAATTATGTTTAGAAGGAATGTATCGAGGGTATAACAAAGGTCATATATGACAAGCCCATAGTTAACATCATACCCAAATGTGGAAAGCTGAAAGATCTTTCACTAAGATAGAAAATCCTAGAGACACTACCAAAAACCTCTTAAAACTAATAAATGAATTCAGTAAAATTTCAGGATACAAAATCACTATACAAAAATCAGTTGCAGTTCTAAACACCAACAACAGAGTATCTGAAAAAAATCAAGAAAACAATCTCATTTACAATAGCCTTTCAAAACAACAATAAAATACTTAGGAATACATTTAACCAACAAGGTGAAAGATGTATACACTGGAAATTGTAAAACAGTGACAAAAGAGATTAAAGACATAAATACATGGAAAGATATTCTTTGCTCATGGATTGGAAGAATTAATATTATTAAAATATCCAGGGGTGCCTGGGTGGCTCAGTCATTAAGTGTCTTTCTTTGGCTCAGGTCATGATCCCAAAAGGATCAAGCCCTATATTGGGCTCCTACTCCATTGGGAGCCTGCTTCTCACTCTCCCATTGCCCCTGCTTTTGTTCCCTCTCTTGCTATGTCTCTGTCAAATAAATAAATAAAATCTTAAAAAAATATTCACACAGTTCAAATCCATCTATAGTTTCAATGCAATTCCTTTTAATACTCCAATGGCTTTTTTCACGAAAATATTAAAAAAAACCTAAAAATCATATGGAATCACAGAAAACCAAGAACAGCCAAATAAATCTTGAGAAAGAAGAACAAAGCTGAAGGCATTTCATTTCCTGATTTCAAACTGTGTTAGAGCTACTTGATCAAAACAGTATGGTACTAGCATAAAAGCAGACACATAGACAAATGGAACATGATAGGAAGCCCAGAAATAAACCCATGTATATACTGTCAGTTAATCTTTGACAATGGTGCCAAAAATATACAATGAGGAAAGATAGCATCTTCAATAAATGGTGTTGGGAACAATAGATATTCATATGAAAAAAGAGTAAAACTGGACTCTTATCTTACACCACTCAAATATTAACTGGAAATTGATTAAAGACTTAAATGTAAGTCCTATAGCTATGAAACTACTGAGAGTGAACATAGAGAAATAGCTTCTTGACATTGTTCTTTGCAATAGTTTTTTGAATAGGACATCAAAAGCAAAGGCAAAAAAACAAAATAAAGTGTCAGACTCCATCAAAATACAGAGCTTCTGGGAAAATCAATAGAATGAAGATGAAACTTATGAAATGGGGAAAAGATTTACAAACCATATATCTGATGAAGGATAAATTTCTAAAATATATAAGGAATGCATACAATTCAATAGCAAAACAGATTAAATAATAGGCAAAAGATCTGAATAGACATTTTTCCAAAGAAGATACACAAATGACCAAGCGTATGAAAAGGTGCTCAAAATCATTAATTAAGGAGATGAAAATCAAAACCACAATAAGTTATCACCTTACCTTTGTTAGCATGGCTATTAAGATATAATAGAAAACAAGTGGCAAGGATGTGGAGAAAAGTGAATGCTTATACACTGTTTGTGGGACTGTCAATTGATACAGGTATTATGAAAAATGGTATATTTTCCCTGAAGTTAAAAATAAAACTACAATATGATCCAGTAATCTGCTTTTGGGTATATATCTGAAGCATACAATATCAGTATGTTGAGTTACCTACCCTCCTTTGGTCATTACAACATTATTCACAATAGTGAAGATATGGAAACAATCTAATTATCTATCTATGATGAATGATCAAAGAAATGTTATGCCCAAGTCGTGAGACCCCCAAAAAGGACCACCGGAGACCAGAGTCAAAGCCAAGTGGCAAGGGCCGTTTATTGTCAGGTTCGAACCTGGGCCTCCGTGCGGACGTTACCAGTCACGCTCAGAGACCCTGAACAGAAAATTTTTCAGCTTTTTATAGGTAAGGACAAACAAGTTAGAGAGAAGTTGGAGAATCTCCACAGTTACAAGCACATGATTGGCTGACATTCTCCCTGTTTACTGGTTGCCTTACAACTGGCCTTGGCCACTCAGCCCAGCAAACCCCAAAGCGCCAGATGGTCAGGTATGGGGCTCCGGGAGTGGTCACGTAGCCACATTCCTGGAGCTAGATAGCAGGGCTCAGGGAGTGCTCTCGTAGCCACATTCCCGGAGCCAGAGGGCGGTTATCTCTCGTTCTTAGATCTAAAGGCACGGGGAGAGGGTGGCTATGGATGGGGGCTGCTAGGGTTTTTCCACTTTCTTAGCAAGCAAGTGTACAGAAGCCAGGTGGCTGTTAAGGGTATAAGGCATAATGGTCCTAATTTTATTTTTCATGCTTCTCAGAAAATGTAGCAAAATGGAAACCATAAAAATGGAGGGGAATCTTGCCATTTTAAACCACTTGTATAAAACTTAAGGACATTTTGCTAGGTGAAATAAGTCAAAGACAATAATATATGATCTCACTTACATGTGGAATCCTGCTCCAACTGCCCCACCAAAAAAAAAAAAAAAAAAAAAAGGTTGAACTCACAGAAACAGTGGTTTATGAGTTGGTTTATGAGTTGGTTTATGAGGCTCTGGGGGAAATAGGAAAAAAAGGGGAAATGGAGAGATGTTGGTCAGAAGTTACCAACATTAAGTTATGATGAATAACTTCTTGGGATCTTGGGTGTAGCATGATGACTATCGTTAATAATACTGTATTATACTTGAAATTTGCTAAAAGAGGCCATATTAAGCATTCTCAAAACAACAAAAAATGGAACTATATGAGGTGACAGGTTGATGGGTGTGTTAGCTTACTTGTTTATGGTAATCATCTCACAATGTATATGATATAAAAAGTCACATTGTGTATTTTATTTGTTAAATTCTTTTTCTTTTAAGATTTTATTTATTTATTTGATATATAGAGAGACAATGCACAAGCAGTGGGGAGTGACTGGCAGAGAGAGAAGCAGGCTTCCCACTGGGGAGGGAGCCTAATGCGGGGCTCCATCCCAGGACCCTGGGATCATGACCTGAACTGAAGGCAGATGTTTAACTGAGTCACCCAGGTGCCCCAACATTGTCTATTTTAAATATATACAATTTTATTTTTCAGTTATATCTCAATAAAACTGGGGAAAATATTGGTAGAAGAAGGCTATCTGTATAAGATGCCATGATTTGACACCGTTTCTGATAAAATTACATAATAATGCTAAATGAGATATAAATGTGGACAATACCAAAAAAACTAGGCTCATGTCAAAAAAAAGATGGGCATTTTTACTAGCAGACACAGCAGAAACTCAGTGTGAGACTTACACCATTTACTGCTCGGCTGTGGGTTCAGAAGCAGAGCAATAGCATTAAGAATTCAGTTTATTTTGGAGATTACGGTCTCTCATGCTTTCATGTAAAATGGAGAACTAAAATCCGGGCTCATAGCTTAACACTAGAGACTACAGTGAGCATTCTGCCCATAGAATGACCACAATTGCTACTTGGAGCTATGGCTCATAAGAAATAGGGTGCCCAAGAGAAATCCATCAGAGTTCTAGGGTCCACCCAGGATTTTATCAAGCACCCTTCCCACACATTTTCTTGGCTCTATGGACAACATCCTCATATCAAAACAAGTCATTGGAGACCTGGTGCGGAGTAGGGGTTTAGTGGATGGTCAGAGAGATGAGGAAGCATTGGATAGAGAAACGCCTGACAAGGAGGAGAAAGTTTGTATTAAATTTAACAAGAAAGAGACTGTTGATGAGCTGAGTTTTAGTAGTTTCATGGAATGGTGGAACCAAATACCATAAAAGAATAGGTAGGGAATTGAAGGTGAAATGAGGAATTAGATAGAGTGTGTCAATATCTTTTTTCAAGAAAGATAGACTATGCTTATCATGCTTATATGCAAATGGAACAGACAATAGAGAACAGAGCAGTCCCTTAGAATAACTCTGTGATTCTTTGGGCTAAAGGAGATGGGAAGTGGAACTTTTTTTTTTAAGAGTAACAAAATATAATGCAAGTTTCCCGTGCAGTGTTCCCCTCCCATACACACACTTCCCAGGAACTTGCCAAGATATTGGGATACTATGGGGACTAGAGTGAATTGAGATTGGATCTGTACCTTAATGGGGACTAAGGTCTGTGAGTAGTGGGAGCTCTGAGTGAATGAGGGGGGGAGTGAAATGAAGAATGAAGCCTGGGGGAAGTAGAAGCACAGGACTTAGAGAATTTAAGGCCCACCCAGTTGGAACGGGTGAGGGTAGCAGAGTCCTATGGCAAGAAGAACCCACAGGTTTTCATATACATGCAGCAAACCTACTGGTTTCAAAGACAAATTTTGTTACTGATGAGAATAGAGGAAAGGATTCTCGAGGGACTAGATTTTTCTGTGTGAACAAGTGGCACTTGGAACTAGCAAGATTTGTGTATTTGTTAGTGTGATATTCAAGCTTTTGTTCATGTTTGCAGAGCGTTTTGGGTTTATTAACTTATATATCTGTCTCCCTGGGTTACACTGTATGTTCCTAAATGCAGATACTATGTGTTTCTACTATGCTTGGGAACACTTGACTGAAAGCATGATGAGACAGATGATAGCAAGACTTCAGGGACCATTAAGTTTGTCAAAACTTGAAACAATGAACATAAAAGACAATGTGAAAATCTGAAAATTAACCTTAGAACTTGAAATTAAATCTTTGAAGACTCTATTTAGTCTTTTGAGCAAAAGCTTATTCTTAAAATACTTCTGGAATTATTTGTTTAATTGACATTTACATAATCTTAGATTTTTTTGCACTGCCCTTTTATTACTCTTACTTTTGTGATCCATAATCAGATTTGATGTGTAAGAAAGAGTATATGAAATTTGAGGAAAGATATTTACATAACTGCAATATCTTTTTGATATTTATTTTTGGTATGAAATGAATCATACCATAAGGAAAATGAGAAAGCTAATATATTAAATAAATTATAATATTTATTCTATTACCTGCCATTTAAATGTGACTATGAATTTTTATTAAATGATCTTTTTATTTGATTTAACAGATATCTCAATAGGAATTATGTTGGTCAGACTCTTTTATGAACTGAACTTATAAGGTTCTTGAATTTTAAATAAAACCAGCCAGAGACCAAGAAATTCTGGAGGTTGTGAGGAGAACATGAATATGATAATCACCATCCACGATAGCCCCCAATAATCCCTGTGTTCTAATATTGACGGTTTACATAGTTCACTCCCATACTGACCAGGGATAATCTGTGTAACTAATATGACAACGTGTGTGAGCTTGCAGGCAAGGTTGTAAAAGACATAACTTGTGATCTCTTTCATATTATATGCTTTTGGGGAAGGCAGTTAGGCCCCCAAACATCCGTACAGAAAGGCCCATATGGCAAGGAACTAAGGGGTCTTGCCAACAATCAGACTAACCTGTTAGGCATGTGAGTAACCCACTTTGGAAATCAATCCTCCAGCCCAAGTCAAGCCTTTACATGACTAACAGTCCAGACAACATCTCGACTGCCCCCTCATGAAAGGTCCTGCGCCACAGCCATGGATTCTTCACCCACAGCAACTGTGTGAGATAATAAGTGTTTATCCTTGCAAGTTGCTCGGTTTTGGGGTAATTTGTTATATAGCAATAGATCATTAATACAATGTTATCAGCAAGCTTTTTATTTCCTCTTCACTTTTTCAGTAACAGCATGCTGATACTGTCAGTACTGTCCGCCAGAATCCTTGAAACCACAGGCGCTGACCCTCCCATGAGCAGTAAGGGATTTGTGCAGAGGGAGTTCCTGCTTTTGTCCCAGGACCAAAGGACTTAGAGGAGGAATATATAAAACTAAACTAACAATCTTATAAACACACACCAAATAATTCTTTCCTGTTAAGAAACCTGCAGTACTTGGGAGATATGTGTTTAGTGTTCTAACTTTCAAATTGTAATTTTTAGCTTATCTTCTTGAGAAACAAGGTTATCCTCCCATCGTTGAAGTAACTAAAATAATATTAACGTCTGGGGCCTAAGTACTGAAGTAGTGGCCTAGGATTCGAAATTTCTACTTGTAACCTTGTTCTTCTGTAAAAAGCATTCTGACCTAAAGTTATCTTTTGAAAAATCACTTGTTTTTGAACTGATTGATTTAAATCAGGTTTAGTTTTAGGAACTAAAACTCCTAGCTGTTTAAGAAACAGTCTTCAGAGTGTCTCAGAAACTCTCTAAGAAGTCTTCCATTTGGTCTGCCATGTTCTAGTCTGAGAAATGGCATCTCTATTAATCAGGGTAAGCTAGGTTATTTGGTAGTAACACACAGTCCTCCCAATGTCAGTATCATAAGTAAAAAAAAAAAAAAGAAAGAAAAAAAGAAAGAAAAAGGAAAGAAAAGCTTATGCCTTATTCATGCTGCATGTCCAATGTGAGCTGGCTACAGCTCTGTTCCATATCATCTTCCCTTCATGATCCAGGCTAATGGAGAAGCATTTCACTTGAAAATTGCCGGTTCTTGTGAAGGCAGGAAATGACAGAATGGCAAAGCATGCTTTACTCTGAAAGCTTCTGCTTGAAGTGATATTTGTCTCTTCCCACATTCCATTGGCCAAAGCAAGTCATATACCACTCCTGCATTCAATAGGGCGAGGATGTTTAATCCCCTCAAAAGAAAGACAGTGCATTTTTGTGAATAGTTATACAATCTACACAGCATAAAAACTGCTATATTTTTCATTAATGTTCTTGGGAGGAGTATTTTAAAACTGAGAGTCAGACATTTTATTTGCAGAAAATTACATCCAAACAATGGTGAGAAAGAAATGCACGTTCTGAAAAATATGTGTGTGCTCTATTGTAAAGCAATTTTCCTCAAGTATGGTTATGGAAGCACTGTAATTCCTTACTGCTTGTCTAGGTCTGCTCCTCTCCATGACTCCCCTTTTTGCCCTGGTGTCAGAGTTAACCTCCCTGACCTGAACCCTGCAGGGGCAGCAATGCCATATGTCCCCGCCAGGGCACACTGGCTCTTGTTGGTCTCTGTCCCTTTGTCTTGACCCACTCTCACCTCAAGCAATGAAGATCATAACACTGGTTTAAGGTGAAGTAGTCTATCTGTCCTTCAGTGTTTTCCTTCCTTAAGGAATATCTTTTTACAAATGGAAGCAGCTATTTCCGCCTCTTTCTTCTTCAAGTACATGTTCTTGGTAAGGGCAGTGAAAGAGTACCTGGCACACTACTTAGCTGTGCTTCTCTCCGGAGCTGGCAAGTTACTTAGCTTTTCATTTGCTGTGTGATAGGTTGTATATTATCTCTGAGCTTTTCACATTGCATATGGGAAGCAATACCATGGAAAATCTGAAACATGATTTATATTTATAATTTTGAAATGATTTTTGTTTTACAGTACATTTACCTTTTTTTTTTAAAGATTTTATTTATTTATTTGACAGAGAAAGAGAGTACAAGTAGGCAGAGAGGCACACAGAGAGAGGAGGAAGCAGGCTCCCTGCTGAGCAGAGAGCCTGTGGGACTCCATCCCAAGACCCTGAGATCATGACCTGAGCTGAAAGCAGAGGCTTTAACCTACTGAGCCACCCAGGTGCCCAGTACATTTACTTTCTTAACAAAATTTGATGTCAGTATTAAATTTAGTTTGTCTTCCCAGAGAAGGCTATGTGTACGTATGGTCCATGGCAAATTGTTGGCTGGACAGTTTTTCCTCAGCTTTCCCCTTTTATCATTTCTGCTTTTACAATTGATCAGTTATAGTCCATCTAGAACATCCACTGTTATAGGGCACATGAATTTTTTCCTCTCCCTCCACAGCAAAGGATATTTTATATTCTACCAATGACAACATCTGTTCCATAAAAAGATCAGTTCCAGGCCCTCATAACCTTGTTCTAAGATTTGCTGGTTGGTTAAATAAATCCGTATAAATATAATAGTGGATTTATACATTTTCCTTCTATTGTAATGTATTTGCCTTTGAATGAATGTTTTCTTTTTTTTTAAGATTTTATTTATTTATTTGACAGAGAGAAACACAGCTAGAGAGGGAACAAGGAGGAGGAGTGAGAGAAGGAGAAGCAGGCTTCCTGCTGAGCAGGGAGCCCAATATAGGACTTGATCCCAGGACTCCAGGATCATGACCTGAGTAGAAGGAAGTCGCTTAACCAACTGAGCCACCCAGGCGCCCCTGAATGAAGGTTTTCCGAAGACTGCTTTAATCCACATCAGTACGAAAGTAGAAAATTTGTCAGGCATCAGCTTCTGTGTTTTGATAATAGTCATAACTTATGGATTTATTTGTTATGATACTAGTAGAATACAACCCTTCTATATGTTCACTCTTCATTTGTTGAATGCCAAACATGTGTCAGGTATGAGGGTAACAGAGATGTAAATAGCTTTTGACTACTAGAGGGTCCAAAGAGGAGAAAAAGAAGAAATATACAACTATACAGACCCAGTAATTGTGGTGTGAATTAAGTTCTCTGGGATCATGGGATCTGGAGAGAGAACGGTAGGCTTTCTAGGGTAAGGTCATTGAGTTGAGTCTTGAGGGATGCATAAGGGTTGTTTAAGTGGAAAAGAGACTGAATTGTAAAGGCAGTCTGGGAAAGGGTGACAGTAAATCAGAGCTTCAAGGAGAGAAAGAGAGGGGCTTTTCATGGAATTGCTTGCAGTCTGGCTTGGCTGGAGGCAGTATGTACATGGTGTGGGAACTAGAAAATGAGATTAGGAAGGCAGAGACCAGATGGAGATAGAGAACAACTAAAGGATTTTGAATGTGGTAGAGATTTGTGCTTTAAAAAGACACTTGTATGAAATTTCATGCAGAGAAAAACTAACCTCAGATTAAGAAGAAAAAAAAAAACTTATACAATCATAAAACGTACCAAACATAGTAATCAATGATCAATAAAGTTGATTTAACTTTTGGTTAACAGCTAATATTTATTTGAAATTTACTCTGAAGAAAGCTCATAATTTATACTTACTACTTTTTGTAAAAATAAAAGTTTATTTATTTATTGGCAGGACAGAGTATGAGAGAGCATGAGAGAACATGGGGAGAGGGGCAGACAAAGAGGGATAGAGAGAGAGAATCCCAAGCAGACTCCCTGCTAAATGCAGAGCCTGAACATGGGGCTTGATACCAGGATCCTGAGATTATGTCCTGAGCCAAAATCAAGAGTCAGAAGTTGGACGTCTGGGTGGCTCAGTTGATTGAGCGAATGCCTTCAGCTCAGGTCATGATCCTGGAGACCCGGGACTGAGTCCCACATCAGGCTCCCAGCTCCACGGGAGGCCTGCTTCTCCCCCTCTCACTCCCTCTACTTGTGTTCTCTCTCTGGCTGTGTTTCTCTCTGTCAAATAAATAAATAAAATCTTTAAAAAAAAAAAAAGAGTCAGAAGTCCAATAGACTGAGCCACCTAGGTGTCCCTGTACTTTCTAATTTAAGGTTCACAGAACTATGTGGGATAGGTAAGATCATTATCTTCATTGCAGGCCCAGAGAAGTTAAATAATTTGTTATGTAAATTAAGAAATTATGGAGCCAAGATTTGAATCAAATTCTGATTAACCACAAATCTAGTGCTCCTGCCATGATCCCTTTTTTCCCCTCTCTGCTTTCATAATTCATACTCAGGACACAGTCAGGGAAATGTATCTATAGACATATTTCTTTAAAGAAGGATTTTTCTGGTTTAGTGTTCTTGCTGAGTCCTAGTTTAAGGATCAAACTGTGGGACTTAGAGTGGATGGGAAGAATAAGGGTATGAGGAACTGGATGGGGAAGTAAGCTCAAGTCTCATGGTTATAGTCTGATGAGAATAACTCATTTATACGTAAGAAGATGATAGCTATAGATGTGACAGAAGAATGTCATCTGTGAGTACACTGGGAAGTTCATAGGTATGTGTGAAGTAAGTAATAGTACAAATTGTACCAGGAAGTCAAGAAAATTTCATAGCATTTAATTAACATGTACTGCTCTTGATTGAATAAGGTAGACCAAAGGAAGAAAGAAGAAAAAGAATATGACAAAAAGGGGGTTCAAAACCCCAAATGTGGGCAGATTTTCGTCATCCTCCCGTATCCTCTTAGATGCCTACTTCCTTACATATTGCTAGTTTTCAAGCATAGAAATGTCATTAATTTTTCTGTAGACAATAAAATATTCTTATGCCTGCTCAAACACTTTCTCGATAGTGGTATTTATCTAACATATTGAAAAATTTTTAATTTCAAAAAATCTTTCAGTTTTCCTTATCAAACTGTCATTGCTGAAGATAGCAAAACAATGAACATTTATCATTTATTTCCTGCATTTCTAAACATCTTTCAGGCCACTGTGTGAAAATGTGTTAATATTTCTTTTATAATGCTTTTTTGTAGTACATTTCAAGCTGTAGCAAGGATGAGGTTCCTAGAATATATCTTTAGCTTTTAGGCTGAACTAAAGAAAAGGTGATATAATGTTTTTTAAATTACCTAATTTTAAAAGTACATAAATGTCAACAAATACATTAACCCTTTGATAAATATGAATATAAAAATAGCTTTTATTTGCTGTATAGCTTATATCTTAAAAGCAGGCGTGAAATATCACAATATTAATTATGTTATTTATTCATTTGAATTCTACTAATTTCCATTGGGTCATCTGATTGAAGATGTTTACATGTTGAAGTTAAATTTTTCTCCTAGATAGGAATTCATTCCAAGGATCATCATAATAAAATTCTACTTCAGTTAATTTTTAGGCATTCATTTCTTGTAAGATCTGCTATACTTGATGTTGAATATGCAGAGTATAGCTATTAGTTCTTTACTATTTAAGTAAAGTTATACTTGATTTATAACATCATAAACCACATATGTAATAATTTAATTTTGCTTAGGCGTGGTTTCATACTGTGTTAATGTGACATGTACCTATAATGTGCTATGTGATTTATTTCAATATTTTAAAGACTATGGAAAAATTTTACTTTAGAAATCTCAAAAACAGAGAAAATATATCTTTCTTTTAAAGCTAAAAGCAACATTTAAATTATCCTCATTTACCAGAAGAGTATAATGGAACCACTTTTTTTTTTTTATTTTAAGGGATTCACTCAAGAAAAAAGAGGCAGAAAATTTCTCAAAAGAAAATCATGACTCGTATTTCAGTGATTACCTAAATATTGCAAGAAGATCATTTTTGGTGAGTAAAATATCAAAGTGAAAATCTCCATCGACTAAAGTAAAATTCAATACCTATTCTTATCCACATGATATTGAGAATAATGATAGAAAACTTCCATAATTTCTTTTAGTGCAACCATTTAGCTCAGATTATACCCTATAGTATATCCTTATACCAAGAATCACTTATTGTACCTTGCCTGGTAGAATTATAACTGCCATCTCAAAGGAAAAATTGGTAATTCAGCTTAATTTCATCCACTTTTAGTAAAATCATCTGATATTTAATAAAAGAAATTAAAAATAAAAGAGACAAAAACATGGGGAGGATAGTTATGTGCATTAACTTGATTGTGCTCATGGTTTTATGGGTATGTACACATGTTAAAAGATAGAAAAATTTATATCTTAAATATATGCAGTCAATTATACCTCAGGAAATATGTTAAAAATGAAAGTATTGGCATAACAATAACAAAGTCATATAGAGATTTAACTTCTAAAATAATTTCACTCATTGTTTACATGCTTGGGAGATAATTGATGGGCCTTTTGCATTTCTGCATGTCTTACCAGGAGAGGCTCTGGCTACCTTTGTTCCAGGCTACCTTTTCAATAATGGTTGAATAGTGAATAGCCTTGGCAGATAGAGATGTGTCTCCCAGCAAAGGGCAGGTTTGTTTGCTGTCTGGAATGATAAAGATAGCATCCTCCTCTGGGGCAAAGGGCAGGCTTGCATAGCCCCCACTATAAAGATTTGAGCTTCCTCTGCTTGGAGTTTTTCTCTGTAACCAATGGCAAACACCTTTTTGACATCACACTTAGAATGGAGTTTTGGGAACATGATGCAAATACTGATACTCTAGCCACTGTATTGTTGTGAGGAATAAACTGGCATTTGTCTGTGACATGGGATCACATGCTAGCCTCTATGAAACTGGCTGCCGAACTCATTAGCTTTCATGTATGGTAAGATCTCAGATCCTTCACAGTTCTTGGCAGTTTTGGTGATCACGATGGGATACTGAAAAAGACATCACTTTCCAGAAAAGGAAGAATGAGGGCCTTCTGGTTGATAAGTAGGATTTCAGGGAATTCCATGAGGGATTGATAGCAGACATGTTGAACAAACCGAATGGTCAACCAGTCAATACGTGATCTTCTACTTTATTGCCAGTTAATGAGGAAGAATTTAGGAGGTTGTTGCAGGCTGAGTACTAGGAAGTAAATTGAAAAGCATCTGTCTGAATGATGCCCTGGTTCTTCCTAACTCTTCTCCTGGTAGGAAGGCTTTCTTATCAGTCTGGTGGCCAGTCTCCAGTCTACTCCACTACAATAACTATTATTAAAATTCACCTTAGGGGAACAAGGAGGTTCTGTCCTCTATTTGACAATAGTTAAAGAGAAACACTTCTATCAAGTGTCAAAGGAGGGAAATTTGCAACCACTATGGGCATAAATCAGAGGCTGGCTAGTACTTGGTTGGTTTATTTAAGAGATGAGGGGCAGGCTGTGTAATACTTGCTAAGGAAGATTGACAAAAGCAAGGCCTCAGGATTTTAATACCTCCTATAGACTGTTATGTCAATCTTAGACCCATTCAAAGATTAAAATAAAAATGTATTGGAGATTTTTTGTTTTTCTTTTCTTTCTTTCCCCCAGTGGTTTATGGTTGTTGCAAGAGATTCTTGGGTTTTGGGGGGGAAATTTCACTGATAAAGACAAATTCCTGTGGGAAATCATAGATGAGCCTTTAAAAAGTATTTGAGCTTCTATTGATGCAAATTTGTATCAAAATGCTAATGAAGATGACCCACTGGAGAATGAGAAACTACGCCAAATTCTTAGATAAAGCTTATGGTTACCATGTAGCCCTAGAAAACTCCCACAGCCCTTATGTTGAAACTGGGCAAGAATTTATGAGACATTACCATGTAACGGAGCTACAGATGCCCCAAATTAAGATGAATTTCTTAAAAGTCACTGTTGTGTGTCAGTCTGGAGGCAGGCAAATGTTATAATCTGGTGGCCCCTTGTAGAATGCAATATGGCTGTTGTTGTTAAACCAAGATGTCTTCAATACTAAAATAGATGGTGTTAGCCATGAGGATCGTGCTGCCTGATTTAGAGTGATGAAAACATTAACAGATGAAAAACATTAAAAGTGCATTTGGTTGAGTCATGAATTTTGCCTCTCAAAATCTTGCTTACTGATGCAGAATCCCTTTTTTTTCCTTCCTTATGAAGCCTTTGCTATTCCCCTGTCTTGTCTGCTTTCCACCTCCACCTCAGCTACTTTATGGATGAATAGGGATGAGGCTGAGGGGTCTCTCTGCCCTCAAAAGGACCAAAAGATGTTACCACTCATCTAAGTATGCTAGGGAACTTCAGGGAGGGGAAGGACTCAATCTTATATGACTCTACTGATACAAGTGTCCTGTCACCATTTTACTTTGTCTTGAGGAGAGTATGCACAGATTTAACTGACTGAACTGAGCAAAATTTAGAGTGGGGAAGGGAAACTAACGTAACCTTGTGTGTGTGCGGTGGGGGGGGGGGGTTGGCCAAGTTATTGTACTGTTTTTGTTGCTTTTCTGTCTTAATGCATAGTAGGGATTGATGCAAATATGGATGTAACTCCCGTCCTATAACTACCTAGGGGATTTGGATCAGGAAGAGTTATATGGAAAGAGGTGATCATACTTTCAGGGTCCCACAATCCTAATGACTCCTTTGAATTAAAAATCACAGTGATTAATGATTTTTCCAGTGTGAGCCTCTGGTAAAGAAAAGCAGCTTTCAACCACAGGCCCACCTCTTGCAGATTTGAATGTATCACTTTCTTTGCATTGATACCAGCAAGCCCTTTTTTAAATGCCCTGATTAGCTTGCTGCTGGGCCCTTGTTAAAACCGAATGTCTGACCCATGGAAGCCTTTTGGCACTCTAACCCAATATTCCCATTTTGACCTGAGTCAACTCAGATTTAACAACTAGTAAAATGAGAAGGGCCCCAAAAGTCTCACTTGTAAAATGGAAATGGTATATTCAATACTACAGTGGTTGTTGTTGGAGCAACATATCTTGACTTTATGTGAAAAAGTGACAGCTATACTTTTGGGGAATGGGACTCTCAGAGGTTTTCCTGTATGTTTGGACCTAGTTCAGCAGTGGTTCACCTAAGCTAAAATCTCAAGCTGTCCTCTGGGCAGTTATAACTGTTGGGCTTCAACACCAGCTTTGTAGAACTGAAAACGGTCATGATTACTCTGCAAAGTGGGCAGAAGTCAAAGCCACTCTCACACCTCTGGCCCTTGATGAAACTTGTTATGTCTTTACTAACTCTAGAGTGCTAGGAATGTCCTAGCTGGTAGGTGGTCTGTCCTAGAGAAAATTATGACTGGAAAATTAAAGATGGGGCCTTTGAAACTATGGAAACAAATTGTGGCTGCTGATTGAATTGTCGGGGTCACTCATATAGGCGTCCATGATAAGGGCTCATTCTAGGATGAGAACAGTGAAAATTAAGCTACAGATCAGATTACTTGGCTCCGATTGTTTTCATGGCTTCCGGGATACATGGCAACACATCTACCATCGTAGACAGGGCACAAAGTAGACTCTAGGTTTCTGATATAGAGGCTGCTCTTATGTAGAAGACTTTTAGCTCCTGCCAAAACCCCAGGACCTTCATGGTTTTTGACTTTCACAGTAAACAAACTTTAAAAAGACCACATCCAAAACTTGTGTGAGTATTTACACACTTGCTTGATACATTAAATGTTACTTTAATTGGCTCTCACAGAATTGAACTAAATGTATCTGATTAAAGACTTCTCAAAAGAGTTGTGTTTTAAGGGTGACAAGTGGTAGACATTGAATAGTCAAGATGTGACTAGAGGGAAAGAGCCAGAGACAAGGAGGCAGCAGGCTTGGACTTGAGGCTGGACTCACACAAACAGGTTATGTGATCTTGAGGAGTTCAGACCACCTGACTAGGCTTCAGAAACATCATCTGCAAAACAAGGGGGTTAGGTGAGATTGTTTCTGTGGGTTTTTCTGTTGTGAGATCTAATTGTTCTCTGTGAGAAGGCTTTTTCCTGAGATAGCTTTTCTTATAGCATGGATTTGAGAGGCCAAAATTTTTACATATACAAAAAGATTGCTTTTGTCCATACTCCCTCCCCGATATTTTTTTCCCCTCCTTCCGTCAACCCAGAAGCTTTTTTCTGTCAATCTGGAAAACATGGAAAGTATAAGCTCTTTTTTCTCTGTATTTTTGGGGTCATAAATTAGGCTTTGTGAAAGTGTTCAGTTACCATGGTGATACCCGCTAAATAAATGTAAAGGAACAGAATTCTCCCTTTTAAATATAATTTATGCATTCATAACACATCAAACATGCACTAGATTCATTGGCTTCTTTAGCATCAGAAGTACCTGATGATAATTCCAGATTGATCATACTTTCTTCATAAAAGAAGCAGAAACTAATGATAAGAAATGTTTCGAGATGTATAATAGGATATATGCAGATTTAAAAAAAGATGCTTGTGAATTTAAGAAATCTAAACTATATAGTGGTGGTAAAGTATATAGAGTATACTATGTGAAGTATATTATTTCAATTCTTATCTTTCTTATCTTCTATTTCTGGACCAAAGCACATCTAAAGAAAAGATTCCTTTTAGTTCTTCCTATATGTTGTTTGCCTTATCATAATAAATTCCATTTCCTTTTTGAAAATATAAATGAATAGAAATTGAGATAGTTCTAAAAGCATATATGAATTTGAGTGTTGTTTAACATTTTCTGTAAAATGCATTGTATCTGGTATCTCCCAAATCCACATTAGAAGTAACAAATTAAAAACCCAATAGTAGCCTAAATTATTGTTCATTTATTTTTGTGGGAATAAGTTAAGTGACTTAGTAAACTAGGAGAGGACTAGCAATAGTATCCTGAACTGGTTTTTAAATTTTAGTGAGTAAGACAAAAATTCATTAAATAAAAAGAAGGCAAAATGCTTGCAGAATACAAAAGAATATGATTTAAGAGGAAATCTGGTTTGTTCAAATAATGTTAGCTGTTATAAGTCATTTATGACTTTCTATGAGTCATAGCTCATAGAAAGGATGTAGCAAAGGAGTACTCAAAACTTCATTGTGGGTAAGTCCGTGCAAGGCATATGGTGGGAAACTTTTCTACTCCTGATGCTTCCTTTCTTATAGAGGGAGTCGGTTAGCATTCCCACCCTCTGCACTCTGGCATTCCTCTTCTGTAAAGGGAGAGGAGTGACTTAATCTGACTGGTGAAGTTGGAAGGGCGAACTGAACAAATAGAGATGAATTCCCTTTTCCTTCCCTTTGGGAGCCAGCTGCCCATAGAAAGCAGGCACACATCCTGGCATATTCCTCTGTATTGTTATATAGTTGTGACCTCTCATGTCAGAATGTCTGATGAACTCCCAGTGCCATGACTACCTGGGTAAATCTAATTCTGTGATTTAGTCTTAAGGAGCCCCAATGTTTTCAGATTCAATTCAAATTCTATAATATCAGTGTCTAATAGAAATAATTTTTGACAATCATCTTGAAAAAGAATATGAAAAATAGTTTTCATCTTCAGGATTTGTTTGTTACTGCAACAGAGCCTAGTCAAATGTGACTAATACAACCCATTTGTTAGAATTACCTTTCCTGAATACTGGTAGTTCAGATAATTCTAATTAGTGGCATTTAACATAATTATCTCTGCAATTCCACCATTTATTTTCTTTTCATTTCTGACTTGTGTTTCCAATTCCTTCTTTCTGTAGGCACTCATTCTCATGTGCTTTTTTGAATGGCCTTGAATGGCCTTTATGTATGTACCATTACAAAATATGATTCTTTGTGTTGTCAATATTTTCAAGTTTACATAAATGTTTTATATGAAGATCTGTGTAATTTTTCCAATTTTCACTCAAAGCTGCAGCATACATATATCCAGAGATTTGCTTCTTTGTACAACATTTGAATTTTTGATACACTTGCTTCAGGACAGCAGGGAAATGTTTGAGAACAGATAGTTGAGAAAATAGCAAATGCTGAGTGGTGCTTATGTGAGGGTATGAGAATCTCTATTAAAAGTTTTCTGGCTTTGCTTCTTGTGTATCCTGCATGTGGTGGGCCTAAGAAAAACTTGCAGGTGAGCTGGTTAGGTGAGTCTAAATTCAGTTCTGGGTGCATGCAGCTTTTTGTTTGTTTATTTGTTTATTTATTTTTTTGGTGAATTTGGTGGTGAAAAGGGAAGGAAACTGAAACATTTAAGTGAGAAATAGGAAATAGACACAGTGGGTAGGTTTTTGGAGTACTGGGAAAGAGCCAAGAACTGAATTTGAAAAGTATGCCCCCTCCAACCCTTAAAGTTGACACCTGAAGGAAACTTCACAGAAATGCATACTACAGTACCGATGGAACTTGAACAATGGGTATTTGACCAGAGCTAGAAAAAAGATCCTAAGATCCTGAGAGAGAATGTTAATATCTTAAAAATAACTTTTGTGTATTGAATACCTACTATGTCTTATATATTTCACATATATTGTTTTATTCTATCTTTATGCAAATTCTGTGAAGAAGATAAAATTTTTATTTTCATTTCACAGCTGAAGAAGTTGAGGATTCATCATTATCAGACTCAAGCCCAGGATTTAAAAATCAGTCTGTTCTTAAAAGGCATTTGACAAAATACAACACCCGTTCCTGATCAAAATTCTCCAAAGTATAGGGATAGAGGGAACATTTCTCAACCTCATAAAATCTATCTATGAAAAACCCACAGTGAACATCATCCTCAATGGGGAAAAACTGACAGCCTTTCCTCTGAGATCAGGAACAAGGCAGGGATGCCCACTCTCACCACTACTGTTCAACATAGTGTTAGAAGTCCTAGCAACAGCAATCAGACAACAGAAAGAAATAAAAGGTATTCGGATTGGCAAAGAGGAAGTCAAACTCTCTCTCTTTGCAGATGACATGATA
>PITA01018178.1:0-41159 GCA_004023965.1 Spilogale gracilis | reverse complement strand
TTCGCTCAGCATAATCTCTTCCAGTCCAGTCCATATTGCTACAAAAGTTGGATATTCATCCTTTCTGATGGAGGCGTAGTATTCCATTGTATATATGTACCACATCTTCTTTATCCATTCATCCGTTGATGGGCACCTTGGCTCTTTCCACAGTTTGGCGATTGTGGCCATTGCTGCGATGAACATTGGGGTACATATGACCCTTCTTTTCACTACATCTGTATCTTTGGGGTAAATGCCCAGTAGTGCAATTGCAGGGTCATAGGGTAGCTCTATCTTTAGTTTTTTAAGGAATCTCCACACTGTTTTCCAAAGCGGCTGCACCAGTTTCCATTCCCACCAACAGTGTAAGAGGGTTCCCCTTTCTCCGCAGCCTCTCCAACACTTGTTGTTTCCTGACTTGTTAATTTTGGCCATTCTGACTGGTGTAAGGTGGTATCTCAGTGTGGTTTTGATTTGCCATTCCAGGTTTTAAGTAGAGAGTGCCATGATCACATCTAAGTGGTTAAAAGGTCCTTTTTGGTGCAGTATGGAAACTAGATTGGGGGAACAGGAATAGTTGTGGCACCTCCAGGATGGGAGGGTATTTGTTTAGTCCTTCTGAGAGGGTTGTGCTGGCTTGGATTATGTGGCAAGGCAAGATTATGTAGAAGGGTGGGAGTTGAAGGCCCTAAGACACACTCAGGAAGTAGAATTCCTAGGATTTGGTGTTTTAGCCCAAGGTGGGGGCATTGGGGAGAAAGGGTGTTGATGGCTCCTACATTTCTGGTTGGTCATTAATTGGGGATGGGTGGTGGTGGGCCAGGGACCAGTGAGGAGAGCCAGAAGGGGAATCAGAAGGCTGGGAGCAGGACACTGAGGGGATGACCCTATCGAACAGGAAGGGATTACTCCTCTCTTAAAGTGCATTTGAGGGAGGGCAGAAAACTCCCATTTAGTAAGTGGAAAGAGCCTGCACCTTTTTCAGGGAAAGATGCAGAATGAAGGCTGGTGATGCAACCAGAGCAAAGGGTAGAGGGATCTTAGATCTCATGCATCCCAGCAAACCAGAGGTATGTGGAGGAGGAATTGAGACAGTTGCAAGGAAACACGTATGGGGACTGGATGCCATGTGGCCATAGCTTCTGGTTGGCTGTGACAGGCTCGCTGCCTTTGCATTTTCCCAACTCGACTTTGCTCCTGAATCATATTAGAACCCTCTTTCTTAACCCCTCTGAAGGCTCTCTGTTATCTCAAGGACGAAGCCTCCCATCCCAAACGTCACTTCTGTTACTGCCTCTCCACTTTCTCTCCCAGCTGCTGAGGCTAACCTGCTTGTAAGGCGAATCTGGCCAAGGTAGGAGAGGGGTCAGTATGTGTGGCTGTGGTCCCAGGGGCAGGTGGTGGCAGGTCAGAGCTGGGTATGTCTGTCCTGTTGATAGAAATGGAAGACTGCTGGGCTCCTCAATCTGGACACAATCCGGGGGAGGTTGCTTCTGGCACAGCTGTGATTTAGAGCATGGAACCTGGACTGTGCCCAGGGTGATGTGACTTGCTCAGTAGGTCAAATATTGCCTTTTGTGGTGGTTTAAATTGTTTCTGGGTTCTGAGGCAGTTGAAGGTAATGATGAGACCACAGTTCAGAGATGCCTTGTTCTGGTAGGCTTCCTACTTCATACGGGGTCCATGACCACCAAACTCTGGCCAGACCTTCATGAGAAAACAAGGGAGACAAAGGAGAGCTTGGCTCTCACCTGTGTCTTTGGCTTGTTCCTAACGCTGACATTGCTTATTTCTTCCTGCTAGAGTAAACCAAAGAAGGGACCTGTTTTCATGGGGCCTTGGCAAGGCGTGTGAGCACAGTCCACATTGCTTGGGGGGCCCCAGCATCCCAGAGCCTTCCATATTCCAGCATTAACATAACATAATGGTTAAGGTCATTGTAGCTGCTGTAAGAGACAAATCCCCAGACCTCTGCTTCCCAGAGTCATTCAGGGACTCAGGCTATTAGAGAACCTACTGGTTTTAACCTGTGTCCACTGGAAAATAGGGAAGAAGACAGCATGGAGAATACATACCCACTTCTTTTAGCCATTCAGTCTGGAAAGTCTTTTGGTCCATTACTTCTGCTTTACTGGTTAGGATTAGTCACATGGTCCTACCTAGATGCAAAGGGGACTGGAGAATGAAAGTCCACTGTATTGGCAGCTGCTTAGCAACACTTCTTATCTAGGAAAAGGGAACATGAATCTTTGGTGGACCACTGACTCACTGTGCCATACACAGCAATATTGTAGTACACCTTCTGTGTCGTTGGCCTCCACGTCACCCTTGGAGACTGTGCCCTTTGAAAAGATAGCAGCACTCTCAAGGTGTTGCTCTGGTAAGACCACAGCAACAAGTGGAGCCGGACTGGGAAGGATTATTTGTGAGCTCAGGTATTTTCCTTCCAGGAATTCCAAGAAATAACTGGATGAGAAATCTGGAAGCTTGATGTCTTATGTCATGTTGGGGTAGGTTCTGGGGAAAGACCCCAGAGAGGCTTAAGGAAATTTAGGTGACACATAATAAGAATTTTCCAGTGTTTTTTTGGGGGAGATTATTCATGTCCTTTGAGTAGAAATATCCTTGGAATATAGGAGAATAACTCATTGGGTTGTCATTGTTAGAAATATCCCTTGACTCTATTACAAAGCTGAAATAATCAAGACAGTATGGTACTGGCACAAAAACAGACACACTGATCAATGGAACAGGACATAGAGCCCAGAGATGGACCCTCAACTCTATGGTCAACTCATCTTTGACAAAGCAGGAAAGGATGTCCGATGAAAAAAAGACAGTCTTTTCAATAAATGGTTTTGGGAAAATTGGACAGCCACATGCAGAAGAATGAAAGTGGACCATTTCCTTACACCATACTCAAAAATAGACTCAAAAAGGCTGAAAAACCTCAATGTGAGACAGGAATCCATAAAAATCCTTGAGGAGAACACAGGCAGCAACCTCTTCGACCTCAGCTGCAGCAACTTCTTCCTAGAAACATTGCCAAAGGCAAGGGAAGCAAAGGCAAAAATGAACTTTTATTTGGGACTTTATCAAGATCACAAGCTTTTTCACAGCAAAGGAAACAGTCAACAAAACCAAAAGACAGCCAACAGAATGGGGGAGAAGATATTTGCAAATGACATATCAGATAAAGGGCTAGTAACCAAAATCTATAAAGAACTTACCAAACTCAACGCCCAAAGAACAAATAATCCAGTCAAGAAATGCACAGAAGATGTGAAGAGACATTTCTGCAAAGAAGACATCCAAATGACCAACAGACACATGAAAAAGTGCTCAACATCACTATACATCAGGGAAATAGAAATCAAAACCACTGGTCTGAGATGCCACCTCAGACCAGTCAGAATGGATAAAATTAAGTCAGGAAACTACAGATGTCCGTGAGGATACTGAGAAAGGGTGGTAATGCAAGCTGGTGCAGCCACTCTGGAAAACAGTATGGAGATTCCTCAAAAAGTTGAAAGTAGAGCTACCCTACAACTCAGCAATGGCACTACTGGGCATTTACCCTAAAGATACAAATGTAGTGATCCAGAGGGGCATGTATACCCAAATGTTTATAGCAGCAAGGTCCACAATAGCCAAACTACGGAAAGAACCTAGATGTCCATCAGCAGATGAATGGATAAAGAATATGTGGTACAGGGGGGGTGCCTGGGTGGCTTAATCATTAAGCATCTCCCTTCAGTTCAGGTCATGATCCTGGAGTCCTGGGATTGAGCCCCATATTGGGCTCCCTGCTCAGTGGGAAGCCTGCTTCTCCCTCTCTCACTCCCCCTGTTACCTCTCTAGCTGTGTTTCTCTCTGTCAAATAAATAAATAAAATCTTTTTTTAAAAAAAGGTATGATGTAGATATAAACAACAGAATACTATGCAGCCATCAAATCCCCAGAACTCTTGCCATTGGCAATGACATGGGTGGAACTAGAGGATATTATGCTAAAAAAATAAGTCCATCAGAGAAAGACAATTATCATATGACCTCTCTGATATGAGAAATTTGAGAGGCAGGGTAGGGGGTCGTGGGGGAAAGGGAGGGAAAAAAATGAAACAAGATGCAACTGGGGAGAGAGACAAACTATAAGAGACTCTTAATCTCGGGAAACAAACTGAGGGTTGCTGGGGGTTGCAGGAGAGGGATAGGGTGACTGGATTATGGACATTGGGGAGGGTATGTGCTATGGTGAGTGCTGTGAATTGTGTAAGACTGATGATTCACAGACCTGCACCCTTGAAGCAAATAATACATTTTCTGTTAATAATAATAATAATAATAATAATAATAATAATAATAATAAACAACATCCCTTGAAAACATGCCACTGTCTTGGCTGTCATTCTGTACTTGCAAGGCAAGTGGTCTTCTGGGAGTTCCTTCTCAGGGTGAAGGGACCTCCTTGTGTGGGTGGCAGACTTGATCTTGGATATTCCTGTTGTATATGAATATATAGCTGGACATTTGAAGTTCTCAACTGGTCTTACATTTGTTCAGAAGAACTGAATTACTTCTTAAGCTCATCTGCATGACATAATTGAAGACTGGAGTTTGCTTTGGGTCATTTTTTGAAGCTCAGCTGGAAAAAGCCGTTAATTCTTTTGTAGCTGTGAGTTGATACCCAGGGAGTATACCATGTCTCAGTAAGGATTCCTGAAAGGTTGTGCATGCAGACTGTGTGCCCAGAATTCTCTTTACCTCCCTCTACATTTCAGAGTGAGTAGTCAATAATCTATTACTGAATGGACTGCAGTTCGTAAATAAAAAGGTTATGCTATGGTATATAGAGATTAAAATAATAATAAAACAACAGTAACAACAGGCAGCTAGCATTCACTGATGGCTCATATTGGCCAGGTAATCTAAGTGCACAGTACTTTATAAACTAGGCATTGTTGTCATCTCTGTTTTATGGGTGTGAAAACTTGGGCATTTATGAAGTGGTATCAGAGATGTGGTTAAGTCAGGGTTAAAAGGCTGGGGCTGCTGGGTCTGGCATGTGACTTCTGCAGAGCCCCTGGGTTAGAATGAATTGATGGGAGTCTAGGAGCATTCCAGGAGCGGGGTTTTCTGATCCTCATTGGTTTAATGACTTCAATCATATTCTGGTTCTTTTGGTAGCCTTTTTGTTGTCAGTCTAGAGTGTACCCTTAACAATACAGAAAAGGGAATATGTACCCTGAAAGGGGTTTGAGGATTTCTGGAGTTTATGCTAAAGCAGCTGTAGCTGGTAGGAAATGTCTTGGAAGTATCTGTTCAAAATCTTAACCAGTCATATGAATATTGTTTTCTCTTCTATAATATCGCATGACTATTTTTTACCATAGAAGCATTTTATCCTTGTTGTATTTGCATGTAGAACTGATGCTCCAGAAAATATACCCCATATTATTTTGTGGCTTGCTGTGCTCCCTGGTAAGATGTGGGGCTCTGCTAGGGCTTTGCAGCTCCCAGCTTGAGAAGCTTCAGCATATGGTTGGGTAAACTAGAAGTTACAGATGTGTTATCAGCCTTCAGGAACTGGGATGTGAACATGGCTGCCTGGGC
Organism: Spilogale gracilis; assembly: GCA_004023965.1. Classification (NCBI taxonomy): domain Eukaryota; kingdom Metazoa; phylum Chordata; class Mammalia; order Carnivora; family Mephitidae; genus Spilogale; species Spilogale gracilis. The sequence goes on along the minus strand of PITA01018178.1, from coordinate 35,565 downwards.
AAGCCTCAGTACCCTGCAGGGCTGTGTTGTACTGTGATTAATCAACTTTACAAGAACTCTTTGCTTCCAAAAATGCAAACCATATTTCTGTTTTTTAGAGATGCATTTGGCAGTGGAACACCAGGTCATTCTCTTTTGCAGAACAGGTTGGAAAGGTGGTTTGCATGGTGACACAGATAGGAAGATACACATGGGACCAGGAAATTTTATGCAGTGAGATATATTTGTGTTGAATATTTCTGCCCTGTCTTCGGCAGCATAGTCTTTTGCCATACCAGTGACTTTATGGGACTCTGGAAAATAAACAACCAAGGCAAATCAATAAGTACATTAGTAATAAATGTGTCTTCACTTAGTAAGGCCATCCATTGTGCAAAGCCCAATCTTAAGTGTTGGTTTAAAATATTAGCCCTGTGAAATCATTCTAGAAATAGTCGATAGAAATAAGGGGCAGCCAGCATCTTTATATCTGTAAGTGTGATCTTTCATACTTATGAATGTAAACAGACCCTTTGGTAGACTTTTAGAATAGAAAGTCCATACTTATAACAGGGAAGGCTGCCTTTTAAAAATCAATTTTATTGAGTAATACTTTTCATGCAATACAATTAACCAATTTTAAATGTACAGTTTCACTTTTAACAAATGTATGTATACACCTATGTAAATACTACCACAATTAATATTTAGAACATTTCCCTTACTGTAGGTTCCTCTGACCCCTTTGCAATCAGTTTCCCAGCCCAAGAAGACCTGATCTACTTTCTGTTGCCGTACATGAGTTTCACCATATAAATGAGATCATGTGGTAGCTAATTTTTGATGTCTGGCTTCTTAGTATCATCTTTTTAAGATCTGTTCACGTTATTGTGTATATAATAATTCATTATTTTTAATTGCTGGTTAGTGTTCCATTGTGTGTGTATAACATAATTTGTTCATCCATTCACCTGTTGATGGACATTTGGTTTGTTTCCAGCTTGGGACTTAGGCTCTTTGAAATAGCTCATGAGGAAAATGAAAAAACAAGTCAGGGGCTGGGAGAATGTCTCTATCTCTATCTCTATATCTCTTTATCTGTATCATCTGTATATATCTGTGTGCATATGTGTGTGTGCACACATATATATGTGTATGACAGAAGAGTTGGCTATGGAATATATAAAGAAATAATATAACTTTAAATATAATAATTTATAATGAGAAGACAACCCAATTAGGAAATGGACAAAAGATTTGAACGAAACTTCATAAAAGGAGGTCAATAGATAGGCATTGAACATATGAAAAGATCAAAACCATTAGACATTATGGAAATGTACATTAAAGCCACAATAATACACTGTTTCACATCCATTATAGTGGATAACATTTAAGAGACTGACAGTGCCTGGTGTTGGTGAAGTTATGGAGTACCAAAGCCCTGATGGATTGCTGTCAGTGATGTAAAATGGTACAGTGACTGGAAAAATATTTGGCAGTTTCTTATTCATGTTATTTTTGATAGCCTTTTGATTTTTTTCCAGTGAATTATAGGTTGCTTCTTCCACCATATATTTTATTTTATTTACACCAGTTTCATAGCTTTTGAGGGAGAATAATAGATTTTCTGAAGTCCTGAGTTTCGTTATCTTTGAGCAGTGTTATACAAAGCTATTATCAGAGAGAGCAATACTATACAGGCAAGAGCTAAAAAGTTAAAACATATTTTCAGTAAGATAATTATTGTAAGGAGAGCAATTAATATATATAACAATGTGGATTCTGACAGCCCATGCAGTTACCATTTCCAGAGCTCTTTGTGTCTTTGGCATAGCTTTGCTTCTGCCTGAAGTATTACTTTTAACATTTCTTGTACACCATAGCTGCTGGTGAGGAATTCTTACAGCTTTTGTTTGTCTGAAAAATTCTTTATTTCAACCTCATTTACGAAAGATATTTTTATCAGGTATAGAATTCTAGGTTGCCAGGTTTTTTTCTTTCATTACTTTAAAGATGTTGCTCCTTTGTCTTTTTGTTTGTGTTGTTTCCCTGAAAAAAATTATTTTTTCCTTTTCCCTTGTTCTTCTGTATGTGACATCTTCTTTTCCTATGGCTACTTTTGAGATTTTCTATTTACCTTTGGTTTCATGCAATTGATTATGATGTGCCTTCAGTTTTCTTTCTGTTACTTGTGCTTGAGGTACAGGCAGGTTCTTGGATCTGTGGGTTTATAGTTTTTATCTGTGTAGGTTTTTAAGAGTGAACAAGTTGACCTGAGATTTTATAGTATGTAGGAGTGTGTGATTTATCAGGGTTACCCACGTAACATTGAAATGGGCTAGCTAATGAGTTTCTCGTTCATTTGAATTAGTAGGAAAGTAAGTGGATATGGTTTAGCAGAAGTATATGGTTCTTTTTTTCTGGAAATAGGGTGAATTTGCTTCCAGACTCTGGGTTTTGCAAATAAGAGCCTTTGCTTTAATTTTGATTCATTTGGGCACTTGACCAGTTAGCCAGTTAGGGATTTCCCAGTTGTGACACTCTGTCTCAGTTCTCATTGGGTAGAGTTTCTGGGATGTGATGATTGGCTTGTCTGGACCAGAGAATTCCTCTTTACCCCATTATGGGAATCCAGACAGTGTGCACTCTTCTTTATGATGGAGGAAGAAGGTAGGATTTTAGTTGCCATCTTGATTGCATCCTAAGGGACTCTTTCTTCTACCCTTGGTGCCTATCATCCTACCCTGCATCTATGGAGGTAACAGTTCTTCCTTCTGCTAGTAGCCTTCAGTAGCCATGTAAGCACATGGATTGGATTTCTCCTACTCTATCAGAAATCCTGTTTTAGAAGCCAGCCCAGGGAGTTATCAGTAACAGTGATTCAGCTCAGAACTGTCTTCTAATAGGAAGGGACTACCTTTTACCATCGGAATCTCAAACCCTGGGGACTTTGTCTAGCTGTGCCACCTGCTTTCCTAGTCCAGGAATTATTCATAAGTCTCTCTTTACACACTTATCCTTAAATGCCTTTTTTCTTTATCTACTTGAAATGTAACCCCTCCCCCCCAATAGCTCATATCCTCTAATTAGGGCTTAAAAATGTCATCCTCTGTCTCTTTTTCTCGTTTACTCATAACTGTGCTAACCCAAATCCAAATGCTTCTCTGGTCCTAATTGAATGTTCATTTGTGGATTCAGGCCAAATTCAGAATCAAGGAGGTCTGTGGTAGAACAGGCTTTGATCAGCAAAGCTACAGCACATGGGGGATAGGATGTAAAATCCTCCTGTTAGTGCAGTGGGGGGAAAGACTAGGATCATCTCTGATTCTGTTTAGCACCAGAATATGCAGCATTTGAAGTTTTGGGCCTTAGGGGGTTAAACTATGAAGTCTTGGAAAATATTTTCTAACACCTCCAGGAACACAGAGTCCTTATTTCAGGAATTACTGAAAACGTAAATCTCTGTTGTTTTCTTTTCCCAGTGATGTAATTGATAGCTAGACACATGGTCACCTCCCAATTTAATAAAATTCCTCCAGCAATAAATCATGACCAGAAGGGTATTTTCACTGTTCTGCCACCAGCAAGAGACTGTCTTGCATTTAATATAGGGAAATGTAAAGAGAGCAAAGTATTGCCATTTCTTTGGGTTTTAAAATCATTAATAAAGATGTCTTTACTCTCCAAGGAAAGGATGGTGAGCAGTTACATTTTTATTATTCTACTGAATAAGGGAATTTACCCCAGCACATAAATTAGCAAATACATTTCTCCCTGCAGCATATGTTGACATTTTCCTGCAGATGGCTCAGCAGAAGGGAAAACAAGAAAGGTGGTTAGTGACAAAGGACAGGCATGTTTGGTCACTGTCTTGTACCTCTCAGAGACACTGGCCTGCGTGCCCCTCTCACCTAGCCAGTGGGCTTGCTGGGAGTGAGAGGGTCCGATATGGCAGACACTGTTGAGAAGGACCTGGAGGGGATAGGAAAGAAGTCAAGTCTGCCCAGCCCCTTTAGAATGGATTTTCCCCACTTCTGTATTAAATTTATTTATATCATTATGAGTTGGAGAAAGGATTTTCTCTATTTTCTTTCCATTTGGAATCATTTCTCATAATTTGTGTATGATGATCTTTTCTTGAGCCACTTGTTAGTTGGGGATGGGCTGTTGACCTGCAAGTAATCTCATTTTGGTTTAAGGCAAATTGGAGATGGAGAAGATGTGAGTGGAGCAAGGCCATCTCTCTCTCTCTCTCTCAAAAAAGAGGAGTGCTGCATTGATTAAATATAGTCTCTTATAATTCACACACCTGTTGGACCCTTTTGTCATTCACACTCCTGCTGGACCTTGTGCTCAGCATGCTGGTTGTTGATGGGGATACATAGGGGCTCAGTGTGAGTTGTTTTGGTATTTCAGGATTGTGAAGGGTACAGGTTTATTCACACATTTGGGACTGAAGTCTGTTGAGAGGCAGAAGATTTCCATATAGGACTATCATATTTGGGCATGGTATAGCCCCCTCCAAAGGCGGTAGTTACAGAGAAGCCGCTCCTGTAGCTCAGGTCTCAGTGGGGGTGGGGGGTTGTGATTTGTCTCGGGTGGGATGGAGCTCATTGCTGGAGCTGGGGATGAGGAGGTATGGAAAAGAAGAGGCTTTAGGAAGTCGACTGGAGCGACCCAGGTAAGTGAATTTAAATCCCCTCCATCTATCCACTCACCCATTAATTATCAACTTCTTAAGATGTTCAGTATCAAAGTCACTTTGAAATGAGAAGATAATAAAGTTGTGGATTATAGTGTACGTTTAGTTTTTGCTTGATTCCGCTTGTCCCAAGTGAAAGAGAATTACTATTTTGCTGTGCATTTTGATTTTTTTTTTGACAGTTCATATTTAGATGAAGTGAAATCCTGGGGAAGAACTCAGGTTGCAGTAGAAGTGCTTTATGTTGGCCGCTGGGAAGCAGCATAGTCTGTATTCAGCAGGATTGCCTGAGAAGAGCTTTGTTTTTTTTTTTTTTTTTTTTTTTTTTTTTTTTTTTTTTAAAGATTTTGTTTATTTGATAGAGAGAAACACAGCTAGAGAGGGAACACAAGCAAGGGGAGCGAGAGAGGGAGAAGCAGGCTTCCCACTGAGCAGGGAGCCCGATATGGGGCTCGATCCCGGGTCTCCAAGATCATGACCTGAGCCGAAGGCAGTTGCTTAACCAACTGAGCCACCCAGGCGCCCCCTGAGAAGAGCTTTGAGTTAATGTCCTCAATTATGAGATGACATAATAGTAGACATCTGTCCATCAGGTTTCAATGAGATGATGACTGTAATTTCTTGGTATAGCATCCCCCCCCCAAAGTGAACTCTTAAGATTTTATAAAAATAGAAGCCCATGATAAACATCGTATTCAAAAGTAACTTCTTACCACTTGCCTTTGGATTTTGGACAACTTTGTGTGTTTGAACGTGCAGACCAAGACACATGATCAGGGAACACTTAGACTCTCTTTTCCATATTTTCTGTTGAATGAAATCGAGTTCCCCTGCCCTGGGTCCCCCCTTGCAGGATGCAAGAGGACATTCTTGTACATATATGTCGGCCTCCTCACCATACTCTTCCGTGGGAGGACCTCTCCATCTCTCGTACTTGAGCCTGTCACAAGGCAGCATGCTCTCCCTACCTTGGGCTGCAGACTTTGGTGGAAATTCCACTGAAGTTCCCAGGCATCCCCTGAGGACTTGGAGTCATTCTGTCCTCTTTCTGTGCTCTGGGGCTCTCACTGAACCAGGAGGATTTCCTCCTGTTGGCCTGGGAATTCTCCTTTCCAGGCAGACACCTGAGCTTCCCCCGTGTTCTCGCTTAAAATGAAGTGGGCATCCACACAGTTGTTGTCTCCTTCCTTAATGTCGAAGGTGGCACATTTGGGTTTCAAAAGCTCTCCCCACACATACCTATCTCCCACAAGTCACCTTTTTCAGGTTTGTCGGCTACAGGCTGGAAGCCTAACTAATTTTTCACTCTGACCCAACTTCTCTGTGACCGCCACCAGATGTTCAGTTTGGAGCCCAGCAAGTGGGGCTTGAGGTCCTGGCAAATGAGGTCACTCTTGCATTGGGTTCATGCCATCTGTCTTCATGATGTGGTTGTTTCCCTCAACCCTTTCTTGTTGAGGTGAACTGTTTATCTTGGGGGTCATCTAGAGTCCTGGAGTGCCTCTTGTCCACATTCCTGTGTTGGGCACTCAGGCTCTTTACTATGGGGCTGAGGACTGAAGAGAACAGGAGAAATTCATATTCATTGCTTTTTTTTTTTTTTAAGATCTAAATAGCTCCCTTCCCCCCACCCCAGAGAGAATTAAAGCCATGGGATGAAGTGAGACTTTGTTCTGGGGAATTGTCACTATCCGTTGGATTTGTTTAATTTACTGCAGTTTGGGATGCCCTCATTTGCATGACTAGAGCTACGCCATTGCCTGTGTGAGGCCCATGGGGCTGGTACTTGGTAATTGTGATCCACCCTGCAGGCCCCAGCTCACAAGTGCCTGTGGGAAGTCTTGGCTAAATCCCTGTCTGGGTTAACCAGCTCTTCCATTGCTCACATGGCCACCTGTTTCCATTGGCTTGTGTCCTCCACTGGCCTTTGAGGACATGGAACACACTGGGGGCCCAGTAGGGCCCAGAACTATACCTAGGTAAAGACCTTCCTGCTGAAATCCATACTGCCGTTGGTACTGGGGAGCATGTAATTGAATTTGTGACTTGACCCTGGGTTTTATCCAAAGCAAGATGCTAGGAAATGTCTTTTCCTGTAGTCCCCAGACCTGGTGTGCTCCTCAGTTGAAGCTTATTCTTCTCAAGGTAGTGTTTCTGCCTTTCCCACTATGTGCACCCGTCCTTCCCACCTCTAATCCTTCAGCTCATTTCAGCCTCCCTCTCCATGCTCACCTGTAAGGAGAGAAAGCCACTCTTCCGTGTGCATGGGATATCTCTGACTCTTCCCTGACGTGCCCGCTGGCAAGCTGGAGTGGCACACCACTCCTGCCTCGAGCTCTGCTCAGGGCTGTGAATGGCAGAGTCAGCACCTGTCCTGTTCACCTGCTCTTTGCCTTGTGCCCTAGGATGCCTGGGTCTTAGTGTCTATTTAACACTTGCTGGCTCCATTAAAATGCAGTGATGTCTCCTTGGCCAATTATCCACTGGGCACAAAGTGGAACTGGTTGAGAATAATGGAACTAATAACAGGTTTTGACAGCAGTGATCTGTGCAGCCACCAAGATGATTGAGATGGTTATCAAAAAGCAGACTTTCCCCTGCTTCCTGCATCCAGCCCACTTGTAACATCTTACAAAGGCCTGGGTGTCCCGATAAACCTCCCTGGCCATCAATTTCCAAAGTCTGGTTCTCCCGAACATCTTGATCAGTTCTTAAAATTAATTATCATCATGAACAAATTAAATGATACCTCAGGAAGATCTTTTCAAACACTGGCGGGTGCTGTGGTGGAGTTGCCAGATAAGGGGAAATAGATCAGCTAGAAGGGGTTATAATAAACCAGGCGAACACCTTGATTAAGTGTCTGTGAATGTGCAGTATCAGGAGCACGATAATAAGGGTATAAAATGGGAAGACTTGAAAGGTAATAAGGACTTGGTGTAGTGACTGGTGATGTGGTGAAGCCGATGGAAGAAGTTCTTGGGGCTCAGGAAGCCTGGCTGTGTGATGGCCTGAGCAGGCTGCTCACAGTCGCCCATTGCCCTACCGTCCACATTGGCTTCACTTATAGCCTCCCATCCTCCTCCCCGCAATGCTCAGCCCGGGACTGAAATGTACAGGGTGCCTGCCAAATGCTGAACTGAGCTAAACTGAATGTTCACCGGGTCACAGCTCCCTGAGGGCAAACATGTAGCATTTAATAGATGCTGAACAACTGAGTCCCTGGTGTGTTTGCATGTGTAGCCTTCCAACCTACTAGAGGAACCTCAAAAAGGCAAGACAGAGTTAACTCTGCCAACCCAGTGACTGCTAATGCAACAGTTAGTCTTCTGTGAGCACCTGCTGTATACCTCTTATCCCTGTAATGTTGATTGTGTGCTGAGTGTGTCTGTGCCTCATCTCAACCCTCGCAAGAACTCGAGGAGTTTAGTACTATGATTAGGCCATTTTACAGAAAGGGACGCAGAGGTTTATACACGTAGGACATGGCCAATTTGAGATTTGACCCGGGTCCTGTGCAGAATCACTCGGCTACACTGCCTTTTCTTCTGGCCTGCAGCCCAGTCCTATGCTGGTCTGAGAGCCTCATGCCAGTGTCTGGGTGCTGCCCGCCATTCCGTCTGTGCATTGTGTGTGGATTTGGGATTTCCCTGAACTCATGGATTCTGGCTGGTCCTTCTCCCTTGGATTTCAAGGCACATATGCCACCTGTGAAGGGCATAACAGGGCTTAAACATACCCATTTGGTGTATCAGCAGTATGGTGTCCCCTTCCAGGCTGTGAATGAAGAAAGGGAAAATTGTCTTGGGGGATGGGACAAGTTGGGGACCATGTCTGGCACTAATTGGATGGAGTTGGGAATGGGTGGTCATGACACTTTGGAGATTGTATGATGACCTGGGGTTCCCTCAGACTTAGAAGTTCCTGTTCAGGGGCCTGGTGGGCTGTGTTCACAGGTGTGTATCTGGGGAAGGGGTTGGGAAGAAGATGGGACTGACCTTGATACAGCGTCAGTTGTGCATCTGCATTAGGCACAGCATGGGGCCTGTTCTCCCACCCACCCAGGGAGGAAGGTGGAATTATCCTCCCATTTTACAGTCGAGGAAGCTGAGCCTCAGGGAGGCTAAGAACCACTGTCAAGACTGCACAGCCAGGGAGTGGGACATCCGCCAGTCTGTCTCCTACTAAGAATACGTATTCTTTCCTTGACATATTGTTTCACTTTCCCGGGGAATCAGTCCTTGGGGGAGGCTTGTCTCCTCTTCCACAACATAAAATTGGAGACTCACTGCACTGCAAATGACCTTAGAAGTCACACAGTCTTAAAAAATAATGTTAGCAGGAGTCCAGAGAGGATGTCTTCTTTACGTAGTGGGCACATCTGCTAGCTTATGATGTTTCTCTCTCTTTCCCATACTTTTCCTCAAGGAAGGAATGGAATTGAAGACAAGTTCTTTATCCCCGAGGAGGGGGGCAAGGATTGATGAGCTTCAAGGTCAGGAATCTTTAGGAGTTTTCTAATTCCAGAGGTGGAGCTCACAAGGTGTTAATGTTACAGCAAAGGGCTGTGGATTTTCTTGTCTTTTTTGTTTTTGACATCAGTGGGGTGAGGATCCTAGTCGATCCTTAGGAGGGCAAGACCAGAGAGTCATCCCTGAGTCTGGGTCTGTGCCCCTGTCTTCGTTCCTCATCTCCACTCTCTTCCATCTCGTTGGTCAGACCATCCCATCATGGTGGACTTGGGGAGGCCTGGACCCTTTGCCTTCTGCAATATATGCTGAGTGCTGGGAACACAGCAGTGAAGGACAGAGACGGGCTTTTTTCCTTAGGGGACCTACAGTCTAGAAGGTCAAATAAGTAAAACAAACAAATCATATGTTTTCAGATGATAGTAGGGGCTAGGAAGGAAATAAGTCAGGACACAGTGAAATAACCTTTTGGGGAGATGGAACAGTATTTGCAAAGGCCCCAAGGTGGTGAGAGTTGGGTGTCTGGAGTGGAGTGGCAAGGAGCAGAGTGAGTGAAAGGTGAGGGGTGGGAGAAGGGGCAAGCAGGCACAGACCCTACAGAGTCTCATGGCTTGGCAGTGGCCCTTTGGCTGTCATTCTCTTCACAGGAGAAACCACGAATGGGTTTTTTAAGTTAGGGAGTGATGTGACCTGATGTATGTTTCCAAATATTCTTATATATTCTTTCCTCCATTTTATTCAGGGCTGGTGGGTGTACAACGGACTGTTTTTTCTCAGAGCAAAGGACTTGGGATCTGGTTTTGCATTGGGAGAATGAGGATCTTTGTGTGAGCCTGGGTGATAGGAATTCTGTGTGTGGTCTAGCCAGGATCAGTGTTATTTTATGTTGGGGTCTGGATTCACAAAAGTAGTGCTCTGTGCTTTCCTGGTCATCTGTTTTCCTCAAGGACTTTGAGGAGGAGAGGAAGATGGCAGGATTTAAGTAACCCTGGTGTCTAGGGTACCTGGGTGGCTCAGTCAGTTGAGCATCTGACTTATGGTTTTGGCTCAGGTCATGAACTCTGGGTCGTGAGATTGAACCCCGTGTCAGGCTCCATGGGCAGCACACAGTCTGCTTTTCTCTCTCCCTCTGCTCTTCTTCTTGCTCATTCACTCTCTCAAAAATAATAATAGTAATAATTAAAAAGCACCCCTGGGTCCCCATCTAACAGTCTCATTGAATACTTCCCTAACATAATCACTACTTCCGCTTCCAGCTGCACCCCACCAGTTAGTGACTACAAGAATCTGGGGGTCCTAGGTCCCAAGTGGGTGTAATTTTTATGATGACATCCTGCCCTTGGGTTTAGCCTGTCAGTGCTACCTTTCCCATGTCTTCGATCTCTTCCCAAGTGTCTCCCCAGTTGTGAAGTATAGCTTAAAGTAAAGCATAGTGCTGTCACCTTTCCCTTGAGGAAAAAAAAAGGATCAATTCCTTTAAAATTGCCCATTCTCCTTGGACAGGAGTTGGTTTACAATGACAGCTATGGGCTTGAAGTATAGATCTTATATCTCTTTTTTCCAGACCATGAAATTATGTCCTGTTCCAGTACATACTTCATGGATATAATTAAGCTGTTAATTCTTTCTGAGTTTGTTTTAACCATTTTAGGCAGGAACCAGGATGCCCTTAATGTTTCACAGTGTGGAAGGATGAGACCTTAGTCCAAGATCCAGCTATGCTACTTACCAGCTCTTTGGCCTTTGGCAAATTACTTTTTTTCCACATGCTTTCTTGTTCTCAATGTAAAATTGATACGAGAGCAAAAGTTAATGGTACCTAACATGCTCACTTAGGCTTCTGAAGCACTGACTTAAGTAATTCATTTAATCCTTTCAACAGCCCTACTTGGGAATTACTATTGGCAATTAGTATTTTATTTCCATTTTACAGATGCAAACACTGAGGTACAATTCTGTCCTTGGCCCACAGTCACTCCGCTGGAAAGTAGAAGAGCTGGGACAGAGAGCCAGTCAGTGCTCCAAGCACCTTGCCGAAGCTCCTTGTGGCTCTTCCCATAGAGACTTCAGTGCAAAATGCATGCGTCATCCTTTTCACAGTGCCAGACACGTAGTCCGTGCCCTTCCCATCTGTCTGCCTGTAATTCTGAAGAGTTGTCCTCTTGGAGGCCTTCTAAGTAGAAAGATAGAAGCTTGAATCCAAATGGGCTTTCTGCTGATGGCGACAGTCCCGTGTCACCCGGTGCTCAAGATGGATTGCGTGCTGAGCGGGGAGGCGTTGACAAGGCTGAGCTGTCAGGAAACATGTGTTCTGCCATGCCGCCCCACCCCGGTCACGTGGGCTGCCTTCAGGTTTGTGGGCAGGTGTCCACAGCTGTCTGGCCTTCTTGCTCTTGTGGGAGTCCTCTCTCACTGACTCCCACCGCATCTTCAGAATTAATAACTTCCTCCAGATGTCTTTAACACCCACGGGGGTTGGCGTAGGCGTGGAGGGATCGACTCCGCTTCTGTGTGTGACTGTCTAGCCAGCCTCTGCCTTTGTAGATGCCTGGCTCCAGGGCTTTGGGGTTTTGTCAGTGTCGAGTCCTCTCTGTAGGAGGCTGGGCTCCTTGAGCGAGGAACCCATGTCTTCTCATTTTACCTCCTGGAACTATGGACCTCCTTCTGTCAGTGGGATCAGATGGGAGCCCGAGAGCAGCAGCTCACCTGGGATGCTGAACTGAGGATGATGGAGTCAGGTGACTGCCTGGCCCAGAAGTCTTCTGTTTCTTTTCTCTGCTCAGCTGGCTGGGCCAGGGTGGTGAACAGATCAGAGCTCAGGGCTCGGCCATTGCAGGAAATCTGTGGGTGACCCTGTGAGCCTGCACAGTTCATCCACAACACAGCTGTGGGTTCATTGCTCAGTCTTCTGAGCATCAGTAAAGACAGGTCCTATCGAGTTAGGACTTAAAATGCCTTTGGCCAAACTGGGAAAGGAATTAGCCACACTTGCCCTTTCCTTTGGGCTCTGCAATCGGGGTCTTGTCAGCAGGCTGGTCCCTCTTGATCCTTCTGGTTGGGTAGCTGGGGGGCAGTGTGGAGCCTCAGAGAAACAGGAGCAGCCCCTTTGACCTAGCAGGGGCAGGACAGCCCTGAGGCTTGTTCCTGGCAAGGATGGTGTCGGGTGGCGCTTGCCCCTCTGTGGCTTGGAGAGGACCTTGGTTTCTGTCCGGGTGGTGCAGGAGCAGCAGCTGCCATTTTTGCCTTCTGCCTCCTGCCCTGGCCCTTCTTCCACAAAGCACACCTTCAGCTTCTCTCCCCTTTCACTTTTATAACTTGTGGTTCAGCTGATTTATGAGGCTAAGATAAGCTCATTAGTCAAGGTGTCAGTAATTATATGAATCGATGAGGAGATTTCCCTGTTCCTTTCCTTGGATGCTTGCAAAATCATTTCAGGTGGATTTTGCATTCTTGACCTAAACAGTGATGAATTTAGACATTAGCTTCTTTCAGCTCGGGATAGCTTCCACTCTGCCTCGGTTGCTTTGCAACAAGCTCTGCCCTGTGTGGGGTTTCTGATGATGAAGTTTTCCTTCACCGTGAGTGACAGAGACTCCCTGCATCTTTGATGAGCGTGTGTGTTGTCTTTATTTTCCTAACTAATTATTTAGTAAGAGCGTTACCTGGAAGGAGTTTAGCCTAATGGCTCCTCTTGTAAATGCTTGCTGGCTTCACGGACAGGTTCAAAGTGAGCAATGGTATGTTCCTGAGGATAAAAACACCATAAGCTCCTGGAAACAAACTTTGTGGATCGTCTTGATGTCGTATAATTCATTAGGTTTGTGCTGGCTTGCTTTTCAGAGATTAAACTTTCAGTGCACGTGCATCAGCAGGGACAAACCCCGAGGTTAAATCCACATTGTAGGTGTGTTTTATTTGGCTTGAACAGGCTGTTAAAAAATTTTTTTTTTGACGTTGTTGTTAACATTAAAAAATTACAAGATGGGGGCCCCTGGGTGACCCAGTGAGTTAGGCATCTGCCTCTGGCTCAGGTCATGATCCCACGGTCTTGGGATCGAGCCCCATGTGGGGCTCCCTGCTCATCAGGGAGCCTGCTTCTCCCTCTCCCCTCTGCTTGGGCTCTCTAAGCAACAAAATTAAATCTTAAGAAAAAAAATTACAAGGTGACCCCCAAACCCCATATATTTGGATCTCCTACTATGGAAAATCCTCAGACACAGCCACCTGGCTCATAGTGCCCTGTGGAGACAGGTGGCTGGCGCCGAGCAGGCGGCTGCCCCTTCCCACGGGGCGCTCGTGCACTCTCTAGTTTACCTCCACATGAACTTGGTTGACCTTGTTGATTCATTTCATCAGTTTGACTCCAGCTGGCATTTGAGTGTGCGGCTGCTGGAGCAGAGGCAGGAGCATTGGTCTGCTGGGTGATTGACTCCTCACCCCCGAGGCACCCATCCTGGCTTGCAGCTAACGTCTCTCTTCTGATGAGTGCACACACCTTCCACCTGCTCTGTCTGCATCTGCCTGGGCAGCCTCCCCTCTCTGCGGTCGTGGCTCAGCACGGGAGGCGCACCGGCCCTTGTAAAACATGCCAAGTGCTTCATTCTGCTCAGATCCTGGCTAAGTTCCCCCTGTGCCGTGGAGGAAAAGCCAGAGCCCTTGGTACCCTACAAGCCCCGTCGTGATCTGGGCTTCCTGCTGCTTCTCTGAGTCATCTCCTCCTCTCTCCCTTGTTCACTCTGATCCAGCCATACTGGCCTCCTTGCTGTTCCCCAAACACACTGGACCTCAGGGCCTTTGCCCAATCTCCCTGGGAGCTCTTCTCCCCGATAACTGCTCCGCTCACTCCCTCACTTCCTGCAGGTCTCGGGTCAAGTCTGGCCATCCAGTGAGGCCTCCCACATCATCTGATTTACCTTTTTCCACCCTACTTCCTGTGGTTTTCATCCCTACCCATGTGACTCCACATTTTCATTTTTGTGTAGTACTTATTCCCTTTCAATACATTAAATGCTATCTTTATCACATGTGTTGTTTGCCTCGTCTCTCTGCTAGAATATGAATCTGACAATGACAGGGATCTTTGTTTTGTTCCCCGTTTTATCTCAGGCATCTAGAGTAGGGGCTAGCACTTGACAAACATTAATAATTGTTGGATGTAGTTGAAATTGGAGTTTGTTTTTTTTTAATGTCAAGGTGATTGGAATTTAGGAAGATGGAAATGGGGAGCTGTTTTCATACCCCCCAGCCCCGTCTACACTGCCCAGAAGGTCAGCTCCCAAAATAACTGGCAGTGGTGGATGCTGTGGAGCCTGCCATGCGAGGGCCGGGGTTCCAGAACTTTCCCTGGAGATTGATCCCCGTGCAGTCCTCTTGCTCCTTCCTCTTCTCCTCTGTCACTGAGGATGAAGGTGGCAGCCTATTTTATGTCATACGGAGCCGAGAAGGAATGGAGAAGAGGTGAGAAGAAGAAGGCACACATGTGGGGCCTTCGTTCTGAAGTGACCTCGCTGTGTGACCCCTGGTGTGGTGCTGGCCTTCTGTGTGAGGATGTGCAGAGCGAGCCTGTCGTTTTGGGTTGTGCTGTGGGCTGACGCTTCTAACGAGGGCTCGAGCTGCGCCACTGGAGTTCACGTTTGGGGGAACCTCTAGTGCACTTGCTTGTGCCTCTCAACTTGTACTGTAAGGTCCAGAACTATTTCCAAAATAGGGATTGCTGCTATTAAAAGTAGACTTTTTCTTATTTTTCATATTTTTTTAGAAATCGCTTTGGGGGCTCCTTGCCCCCTTCACTTGGTGAAGAACAACAGGCTTTTAGAGCCCCTGCCTTTCGCAGCCCCAGCTTTCATGTCGCTGGGGGACCGGAGGCGATCTGACTCCCCGGGGATGCTTTTGGGGAGCCTCCATATTCACACTGTAGTGTCTAGTGTCATTACTCACATTTTCACCTCTATTCCTACTTACTAACAGGAATTACAGTGAGGGGCGCCTGGGTGGCTCAGTCGTTGAGCATCTGCCTTCGGCTCAGGTCTTCATCCCGGAGTCCCAGCATCGAGCCCCGCATCGGGCTGCCTGCTTGGCGGCGAAGCCTGCTTCTCCCTCTCTCACTCCCCTTGCTTGTGTTCTCTCTCTGACTGTGTTTCTATCTGTCAAATAAATAAATAGAATCTTAAAAAAAATTAATTACAGTGAAAGAGGAAATAACACAGGCCAAACATCACCATGGCCAAGTGTCATAAAACACACCTCATCCCCTCTCCAGATGGCTGTCAATAAAAAGTGACATTTAAAACCGCTGACTAAATTCCAACCTGTGAAATGCGTCCTTTTATAATTTAAATTCATTTTAGGGGAGATGCGCAAGTCTGTTTTGTTATTATGTTTAGAAGCATATTAATCTCACGAGAACTAGAATATCTGCAGTGCTGGTACATTTTCCTAAAAGTTTTTCAGAGAGAAACCTAACAGCTTCTACTGAAACAAACGAAGACCTCCTCTGAGTGGGGGGAGCTGAAATAAACCAACCTGTCTCCTCCCAGAGCACTGGCCTTGGACCCCTCTCCCCTGGCTTTCCAGTGTTGACTTCAAGGCGGAAGCTTCAGGAGCAGGTGGGACTCCTCGCAGAAATTCCTCTAAGAGAACAGTAATGAAGGTGCCCTCTTCTTCCCAGAGAAACCTGAGGTCTGAGTCTTGCGATCGCAGGTGGAATGCAAGCCTTTCGGGAGCAAAGACCCCTTTAGCTTTTTTCTAAAAGAAAGGGGTGCTGGAATCCTGGCATTCATGGGGTGAAGGGACCATGCATGCAGCGTGTGGGGAGAGGGCCGTGGAGAGCACACCTATATACACAGGGGCTGTGGCAAGCAGGCATTTCTTGGAGGTCATTCTGTCCCTGGGGCCAGTTCCATAGCCTCTGGAAGCCCCCATTTCCCAGTTTTCGATGAGAATGTGAGTAGTGCCTTCTGCCAAGTGTCAGCGTAAAGACTCAGTCGAGAATGTAGGTAAAGCCAGCATGTGGCTAGCACTTAATAAATCTTCACCTTTATTGGCTATCATTTTTTTATCAGCTATCATTTTGCCAAGTTTCCCCAATCCCCCTGCGTGCATCTGTTCCTTATGTTTGTTGGAACAGTGCAAAGATATGAACTCCCTGAGCATCATTGCTTTTCCTCCAGCTACATTGTTTCTCCAAGTGGGACTTGGTACACACCTCCCCTGATGTTCCAGTCGGCTGGAACCATCAGGGACGGCCCCTGGTTGTATGTTGGGTTTGGTGCAAGGATGCCCAGCAGCCTCAGCTGGGAGACAGGCCCACTCTTTGCTCTGCCCCAGTACCCACCCATGACTCTGGTTCCAGCAAAGCAGGACCTTCAGGGGTGGGCTTGGGGAGGGGTTTCCAGTGGGTGCCTTGCTGGTAAGTGTGAGTGGCGGTGGAAGAACCTGCTAGGCAGTGGGAACCCCCCTGGTTTGCCTGGAGCTGGACTTCCTTCTCTTGATGCACCCTTTTCTTTCCTCCTTGCCAGCTATTCTTGGCACCATTTGTCTGGGTGTTTGCCTGTGTAGAACCTAGCTCCTTGGCTAGAAGCGGTGCTTGCCTTCTTGAGAGCCATCACAAGCCCCAAGGGCTGTGCTGAGGGCCTCGCAAGGAGCCCTTGGATGGCCACCATAGTGTCACCTGCCATGCTGTCTGTGTGACCCCAAAGACCAGTTCTGTTAAAAGCTCTTCCTCTTGATCCCTCCAGGTAGGAGTAAGAGAGTCTCATTCCAAGGCCCCCCTTTCTAGAAAATGCAGTGTATTTTGCAGATTTGCTCTTCTGGGTAGAAAAGGTGGACGAGCAGAGAACTGGCATCTCTTGGGCACTGGTGGAGAGTCAGGACTCTGCCTAGCTTCCTTGTGAGACTTACTGGTCTCCTTGTTGGTTTGTGAATCTTCCTGTCCTGGGCTGGCTTAAGTCTCTTCCCTTTGGCGGTCCCAGTAGTAATGAGAGTCTCTCCTGGAGTCATTCACACGTGTCACTGGATCTTCCTGGGCTGGTAGGGGTTATGGTGGGCTGGCTAGGTACAACCTCTGGCTATGGGGACAGGCCGGCTAGGTACAGCCTCTGGCTCTGGGGACAGGCAGAAAGAATTGTCCCTTACTGTTACTTCTGCCCTGTGACCTGGTGATTACCCCACTGGTCAGAGGCTTCGGGGTCCCTGGCCACAGATTTGGAATGGATGCGTGGCTGCCCACAGTGAGGGCAAGAAGACCACGTCATCTTAAAGTCTGTGAGTGGAACCCAGGCCTCTGCCGATGAGTCCTCTTATTCAAGCTGAATGGATGAGACTTGCTTCAGGACAGTTGTGAGAGCCTGAAGACTAATTATGTTGTTTTCAGGGACTGTTGACCTCTGGGAGAACGAGTCCAGCAAAGAAGTTAAACCCTCCCAGAGTGTGCAAGCCTTGTGGCTTCTTTATTCTTTATGAACAAACAATTTTGCTTTTGAAAATAAACATAAAATTCATTAATTCATAAAATATACTTTGCAAAGGCTGACTCATAGTCCCTATGTGAATCTTCCTGCCACAGTTGGTGAGGACACGGTGCTGATGGTCTCTCTGGTCTACGTGCAGGACCCCATTTGGCTGTGAGTTGTGGTGGTGTGGACCTCTGCACACCTCTGCAGGCAGGAAGTATTTTTCAATAATGGAAACAGTCACAGATTTTTTTTTCCTTAATAATGAGGCATTATAATCCAGCAATGAAGAACCAGGGCTCTGAATTCTCTCTGAGAGGTCATCTAGAATTAAATGAGCTCTTGCTTGGGAAAATTTGCTCCACACATTGCCCACCTCTCAGTAAGTATGAGCTTTCATGGTTACATGATAGGATCTCTCTCTGATGTCCTGACTCCTGGCCTATTTCAAACATTTTCTGGTATTATTGTCAGGATCCTACGTGGGCTTCTGTGGCTTAGAAAAAGAGAACTTTCAGGAAAAATAAAAAGCTTACTAAAATATAGATGGTAAGTGCACTTCTCTGAGGGGACATACATTTTCTTGCCTTCCATTCATTGTGCATCCTTCAGGATCATGTCATTGGTACACAGATGGCCCTACTCTACCCAATTCCTTTGGCTGAAACCCTTGGCCCTCTTGGGGTCTTCCAAAAGCCTGCAGTGTCAGACTGTTGGGAAATTAAATGGCTTAGTCCACAATAAACCTCCTGGTCCTCTTCCTGCCCTGCCTGGGGATGCCAGCTTATGGCAGGCAGGTGCACTTGGAATCTTTTCTGAAGTCTTTCTCTCACTGCCCAGT
This sequence comes from Spilogale gracilis, assembly GCA_004023965.1. Lineage (NCBI taxonomy): Eukaryota > Metazoa > Chordata > Mammalia > Carnivora > Mephitidae > Spilogale > Spilogale gracilis. Next base: position 17,121 of record PITA01018178.1, on the reverse strand, counting down.
CATCTTTAGGAATAAACAGGTGCTATAGTGTTAGATTTTATCGATCACTTAACTGGGAAGAAATTATGGAAATATTATCCATAAAATTGCAGTAAAACCCTGTTAATCTGCCAAATTCCCAAATTAGTGAATCAATTAGATTTGTTGAGTATTTGTTTAGCTGTGGTTTCCTGGTGACTCCTGCTTTATTTACTCTCATAATTTCCCCAAAGATTTGTTTCTGTCTTCCTGAGAGAAGAATGTGTTCTGCATATCCTATTAGAAGCCGCTAGAAGGGCTAGGGCAGAGAGATAAATTAAGAAAATATTTCACATTTGTTACTGTATTTTCATCAGCTATATAAGTTAATGATCCAAAGCCAGACACATTGCTTAATGCCAGGCACAGCTGGGCTAAGTTCTGCTTTTCCTGCGGTTTGGGGTGGGGCACGGATAGATTACAGTTCAGGTTTCCCTGGCCTGGTCCCTGGGTAATGGGGACCTGCTTCATGACACTTTATCTTGGACTGAATATAGTCTCTGGGCACCAATTATTTCAAAGGCACGAGTTACTGTCATCCTGCTACCTTGTCCCAACCCATCAGCTAACAAGGCTGCCTCACTGAGCTATGCATGTACCTAGAAAGGACTGGCCGGCAGGCTAGGCTCATTGTAAGTCTTGTCAGCTTGTGCAGTAGTCCTGTATGTGGGCGATACAGGCAGATGTCAATGCAGTGTGCACTGGTCGGGGGGGGGGGCACTCTGGTGTCCTGTGCAGGCTCCCTAGGCTACTGGAGAGGGGCCCTACCATTGCCATCCCAGTAATTCATCTTTCTTCTTTTGGGATCTGAGGATTCTCCTTTTTTGGGGGGAAATTACCCTTAAACATTCACTTGAGAAATATTTTTTGAACATTTGCTGTGTGGTGGATGTGGTACCAGCCACCATAGGTGGAAGGGTAGGTGTGTCCAGGAAGCCTTCCTGGAGGAGATGATGTCTAAACTGAGTCTTGAGGAATGCATAAGGGAGCCAAGTGAAAGGATTCAAACAGATTAAGTCAGTTGGGCCCCTCAGACCGTGAGTGGTGGGCACTAATGGCATTCCCCTTTGGGAGAATGGTGGAGGAGGAACTGAATCTCAGAGCGGGTAAGTAACTTGCCCAAGGTCGAGAACTGGTTTGTGAATTTAGGAAGTCTCTCTCCAGAGCCCACATGCTGAGTCACTGGAACTTAGCTGTAGACAGGCAGGCAAAACCCACAGTTTGACCCATCATTAACAAAGAAAAGAAGAAGGCATTGGTGATGACCGAGAGGATGATGAATACATCTAACCTCCTTCAGTGCTGGCTTTATGAAGAGAGGGAAGTTGGGGTGAAGAGAAAGGGAGTCTTGATCGTCTTGATCCGCTTCCTGAAGGAGTGTATGATTCAGCTAGAAAAGGCCGAGAAGGCTCTAGTCAATAGAAATAGTAACTCTGACTATGTGTGCAGCCAGATGGCAGTCTCCAGGGGATGACGGTGTGAGTGGTGCATAACCGCTGGTGTCAATGCACACGCCATGTGAGGGCACTGTGCTCAACTATGGAGAAGGGATGGGCATTGCTCTCCTGAGCTCTTGGACCAACCTTGCTGGATGGGATTCCCCTTTAATTCTAGAGGTCATAAGACATCCATGGGGCTCCCTTCATCCCCCTCTCTGAAGGAGTTCTTTGGGAAAGCTCTGGTTCTTTGACCTGGCATCCTGGAAAGAGCATGGAGCAGGGTTCTGAGCTTCTGGATCAACAGACTAAATACCTCCGTTCTGATCCTGCCTCTGTTGCTCACTTACTGGGTGACCTTGAGCCACTTGCTTAACAGTTCTGGGCCTGTTTGCTTAGATAAAGCAAAAGAAAGTAATACCGTACGGTAAGTAGATATTGATGGTTGTGAAAGCATTTTAGAATTTTGAAGTGTAAAATTTTCTTGTTCTGCTGGATGGAAGGGAGGTAACTCACCGCTGAGATGCTTTCTCCTGGGTGGCAGTGAACCCACGCAGCCACGTCATGAGGCCAGATGAGCCACTTCATATGCCTGGGATTAAGTGTGTTAACGTTGGATGAGTGTTGAACCTCTCTCTGTCTCTTCCTTGTCAATGAAGTAAGGAGACCAAGCTCTCCTTTGCAGGATCATTATGGAAAGTGCAATGATGCATTGAAGGCTCTGGAAAGAATGTTGGTGCCTGGAGAATGTCAAAACAACTCCCCCCAACCCCTTGTGACCCACCAGCCCCTTCCCCATCCAACTTAGTTGAGCGCTCACTGGTGGCTGCAGGTGCCCTGGGAGTGAATCTCTGCTCTCATGTCCAATCCCGTGTCTCGCCGACTTGTGGGTGCCTCTTTCCTGGTTTTGGCCGCATTCTTCAACACCTGAAGTTGTTAAATTTTTTTTCCTTTAAATCAGTTTCCCTTTCTCTCCCTTTCTTCTTAAATAATAATGGATCTGAAACTACAGGTTTGATACATAGAATATCTAAGTTACTTAAATAAAACATTTTTTGTGTGTTTCCCCAAATCCCCAGTGGTATACGTACCACACTTTGAGAAATGCTGTGCTAACTGGATGTTTTTGAGATAACTTCGTGCCTACTGGAAGAGTTTTCTCTGATCTTTCTCGGGAAATACTGGAGGCATTTTGGAGGTTGTTCGGTGAAGGAAGCATCTTTATATGACGGACTTTGAGGCACAGGGTGGGCGGGGTTTCCGGGCACATTTTTATCAGAGTGCAGTTTGAGGAATCGAACTGGCTGAATTGAAATCCAGTTCGGTGTTAATTTGGGACGTAAGGTTTGAAAGCTCCGTCTCTCTGTCGATAGTGGAACCTAGAGGTTCAGTGCAAGGCGGTCCCTGACAGAGCTGCCAAAACAGAAGTATTACAACTGCACAGAAATATAATGTGTGTTGGAGAGACTTTCAAAGCTCCGATTGGGCTCCACTGGCATGAAATCACAGGCTTCATGCCGATGTTGGGGGGCCTGGATGCTTCTGGGAGCAAACTTGGTGAGTAACCTTAGCTTGGCATTCTGACTCCGGCTTTTCAGGGGGCAGCGCACACCCAACGCAGAATTGCACGGCGGCTAGCAGCATGCTTGGGACTGGCCTCCTCGACTCACCTGTTCACCTCTGGGGACTGCAGTCTGAAGGCCTGTCAGGGGCTGAGCTTGTGCCTCTTCCAGGCTGCGTTGCAGGAATGTGATTTCTGCTGCATCAGCCACCTCACCTCATCACGGCCTGTTTGCACGGGGCACCCCCACGCACGATAGCACCTGCCTGTGATTTGGCTGTAATGGGTGATTATTGTAGTTATTAAATGCTGTCATTGGGAAGGAGTCACCAGACATTGGTCTCGTGTTGATGGGATGGAGCGAGATGCACAAGCCCGGAAAGAGTGTCCTCCCGTTTACCACTTGCTTGCTGACTACAACCCGCTCATCCTGGACCAGTGAAAAGGCGTCCTGTTTGTCATGACTGTGTGCTCCTTCTCTTGTGAAGAGAAATGTGGTTTTAATTCCAGAGATCAGATGGGATGACTTGTGTTCATAAGGTCAATAAATCATTTCAAAGAAAATTACTTTGGCATGCCTCACATTTGTGTGGATTGCATATGAATTAAAGGAATGAATCCCGGTCACGTCGAAAATATTTTACCATTACAAAAAATTGTGGTTTGCGGAAAACAAAATTCAATAAAGCTATAAAGTGGCCTGACCATCTCTCTGAGCTGCAGAAATGCAGCGTTCTATGGACAGTAGCGTGCCACAAGGTGGGCAGTCTATAAGAAGAGAAGACTCCGGCTAGAAATGAGGAGGTCTGGGCTCTGGCCCCAGCTCTGCCCACTGATCACCATTTGTCTGTGGGCAGAAGTCATGTCATCTTGCTGGACCTCAGCTTAGCTGGGTTATTGACGCTACCTGAATATCCAATGCAAACTTTGTCCTCTCCTTAGAAAACAGGAACAGAGCCAGCAAGTATTTTTCACACAGTGCCCAGACTCGGTGCCTCTCTTGAAGCTCATTGGTGAGCCTCCGTTTAAGGACTTCCCAGTGGACCCAGCACTCTCTTCCTGCTCTGGAGACCATCCTGAAGCTTACTCAACTTTTTAACACTCTTCCCTAGAGGAGGAGGAGACAAGGAGAACTGACCTTCAGAGCTGAACTCATTTCCCACGGGCTCTGTCTCCTGGTTCAGTGCAACGGGCATGAATTGAGTCCGTTTTGGAAGGGAGGCAAGCGGGACAGATGAGTGGGTGCAAAGATAAGTGAGGCCCATATTTAGTCTCTGAAGGGAGCTCGTTCACATGGGCACATTTTTGGTGGTGATGGCCGGGAGTGGTGCTGGCGTCAGCACCGGAGAAAGAGGCCGAATTTCTGTCCGATTCTCACCATATGGTGAGTTCTCATTCTGCCTTTTCTGATCCCGGACAGTTCCCTGTGCCTTAGTTTCTTCATATGCCCAGTAAGGTCAAGGGCTCTAGGATGTGCTTTTTTTTATTCCCGCATGGTGATTTGACATCTACACACACAGCAAAATGGTCTCCCTAAGAAGTCTGGTTACCATCTGTCTTCATACAAAGTTAGAAAAATATTGGGGGGGGGGAGTTTTTCAGATTTACTTCCTCAGCACCTTTCATTTTCGCAGTATAGTGTTATTAACTGAGGATGCCATGCTGCCCGTTACGTCCCCATGACTGACTGATTTCATAACTGGAGGTTTGTACCTCCCCGTCCTAGGACTTTCTGCTTTTCAGAATTATTCCAAGGCTCCTGTTGATATGTTCCTGTGTTTATTTGCTTAAAGATTTTATTTATTTGTCAGAGAGATGGAGGGAGAGAGCGCAAGCAGGGGGAAGGACAGAGGGAGAAGGGACAAGCAGACTCCCTGCCGAGCAGGGAGCCTGACGCAGGGCTCGATCTCGAGACCCTGCGATCATGACCTGAACCAAAGGCAGATGCTTAATGGACTGAGTCACCCACACGCCCCTCCTGTATTCATTTTTAAGAGTCTAGCAATCTCTTCATGGCAACAAGATCTCTGCCAACGAAAAAGCGGATCCAAGTGTAAGAAGGTCGAGAGCGCACATTGAGAGTGTAAAGAAGGAAGGTATTAGTTCAGGTCTTGCTGATGGGGAAAGCCTGTGCGTTGGGTCCAGGGGCTTTCACCTTTAAGAATTTATTTTAAGTCTTATTACTTTATTATATAACTCATTATGTTAATTGTGGAAAAATAGAAAATACTCTATGGGAAAAAAAAACAAACAAACCTAAAACCTACATCATTGACCTTTGAAGCTGGGGATACCTGCTTCTGATCATTTGGTATAAAGCCTCTAGACCTTTGGATGCATACATATCCAGGGAAATCCACTTATTGATTCATCTAACAGTATTTATTCAATGTCTACAAACGTTCCTGGCTTTGAGTTGGGCGCTTAAGTGTATAATGGCAAGCAAAGCAGATGTGGTCCCGTAAGGATGTGTTCGTTCAGGCTGGAAGACAAGTATATAAATAGGCATTTGCATTTGTCACTTTCTATGAACGATGCACACGCACGCATGTGTGCACAGCCACACTCAGTGTCAGCTGGTACAGTGTGTGCTCCGTGTTACTGCATGGCTTTTGATCGCTTCCCTGTCATACACTATAAGCTTTTCTCCATGTCGGTCAATGCATGCGTCCGTTACCTGCTGCCTGTTCGGCAACCACAGAGCCTCACTGACATACAACAGTAGGTATTCATGTCTGGGGATGGGGGGGCATAGACTTTCCTTGGCTGGTCTTGCTGGCATGTCTAGGGGTCCTCTTGCCATCGGCTGATCTAGAATGGCATCATCTAGGACAAGTCAGTATTTATTGAATAAACCAAGTGTGGACTTAGAGGTAGAAGGAAGTGGGAGGAGCTGAACTGAGACCGTGGAATTCATCATTTCGACTTTCATTCCTTGAATTCTTACTGTGTGCCACCAGGTACTGTGCCAAACGCTTTTCACTGTTGTCAGGAATCCTCACAACTGTCGTGTGAACCAAGCACTCGATATCATCGCTCCTGATCAACAGGGAAATCGAGGCACAGCAACTAAGCAGCCAACCAAGGTCCCACAGCTTCTTAGTGGCAGCCCCGGGATGTGAACGTCTGCTGTCTGTCTCCAGAGGCTGTACCTCCTGCTTTCCCTTCTGGGGTCGCTCTTGGTGGTAGAGGATCCTGTAGAGAGACATATGACGAGACTTGGTAACAGTTTATGGAAGAAAAGAGGATAAGGTTTGGAGATGAACTTTCTAGCTGTAGGAGCGGTGCCCTTGGCAGAGCAGAAAGACCGTGGTGCAGGTCCGTCTGTGCCCTGGGGTTGGGGTTTTAGTTGCCGAGGTCAAGAGGGAGTCGCCTATCTCTGGACAGGGAGTGGAAGCAGTGGTCAAGGACGGACCTCTGGCATCGCCCAAGGGAAGGAAACTAGGAAGAGCAGAGAGCACTGAGAGTAGAGTTTTGGGGCCGGTTTTTATCCTGGAATTAGGAAGAGAAGGGAGAGCCAGCAAAGGAGTGAGCTGGAAGGTGGGTGGAAACTGCCTAAAGTTAGTTATCCATCCAGACTGAAGGAAGGGAGTTTTACAGTGGAGGGATAGCCTATGGTCAGGGGCTGGAAATGCCACTAGGAGGAGGAAAGCTGAGAAGAGGCCAAGGATTTGGCTGTGGGTCAGTCGGGGGCACTGCTGGGCAGAGTGGTTTTGGAGAAGCTGTGGAAACAGAAGGCAGGTCACATTGCTGCCTGGACAGAACTACTGAGAAGGATAGGACTGAGGGTTGGCTTTTGAGCCTGTGCTTAGGGTACCCAGCAGCCACGGCCAGGGCCACTGAGGGCACGGGGACATGGGCTGTCTGAGCGTGACAGGGTGGGAGGTCAAGAGGAGACAGTCACGGGGCGCCTGGGTGACTCAGTCATTAAGTGACTGCCTTCGGCTCAAGTCATGATCCCGGAGACCGGGAATCGAGTCCCACATCAGGCTGCCTGTTCGGTGGGAAGCCTGCTTCTCCCTCTCTCACTCCCCCTGCTTGTGTTCCCTCTGTCAAATAAATAAAATCTTAAAAAAGAAAAGAAAAGACACAGTCGGGGATGGCTGTGGGTGCCTGACAGAGGAGTGCGCATCAAAGGAGCTCACCCAGGAGAGGGGTGCATGGCAGGCAGGGAGGAGGGAGGGAGGGATGGGTAGACCCTCGGGGAAGGCAGTGAGCACAGGTGAGGTTAAGTGTGGCTTAGAGGAAAGCGGGTCCACAGGCAGGGCAGAATCATTACTGCTGTGACTTCCCTTGGCTTCGTCTTTCTCACAGTTCCCCACTTGCTGCGCGGCAGCCAGAGGAACTTTTGAAAAGAAAAGTTGACATTTCCTTTTGCCCTCAGCATAAAGCTGGCTCTCCTTAGGGAGGCCTCCATGGTCACCTTTTGTGCCGGGCTTCCTGCCAGCGTTTTGGCCCTATCCAGCCCCACCCCCTGTACTTCCAGCCCCTCTGTTCCTTTTGCTTGGAGTCCTTGGCACCCTGTACCTGCTCCTTCCTAACTCCGAGCCTCTGTTCAGATGGTTGACCTCTGGCTGCTTCCCAGCATCTCTTCTCTGGAAAGCGCCTTGATCTCTGCTGAATCCTGAGCACCTAGCGCCATGGCTGGCGCACAACACGGGCTCAGCACAACCTTCCTGAAGGAAACTGACATGGGCAATGTTGACAAATGACAAGTCCCAAGTCCGTGCTGTTTCTGGTGGCTGAGAACCTCTCCGCAGGTAGGGTTTTCCTTGGTGCTTCTAAGCCCCTTTGTCATGCTTGCCACAACTCCTGTGTGTTTTTCAAGCCTGACCAACTGCCCTCTGCCCTGCAGCCCTCTTTTTCTCTTTTCTTTTTAAAAATGGAAATAGAACAGGCAAAGCAGACCTCACAAGGACCTCTTTCCTTTAGACAAATAGCTGGCATTCCATTAAAATGGTAATTTCCTTTGTTTAAAAAGGCAGATGTGGTCAAATTAAACTAATCTAATTTGCAATTTTTCATTAAAAATATATGTGAGTCAGGCCGGGAGGCTATTTGGGTCCCCAGGGTCATGACGTTAGCAGCCATGGGAACAAATGTCCTTTATTTGCTTAGAGATACGTAGAGCTTCCATACAAGCATCATTTCCTCACATTGACTCCTCCGTGACCTTATTTCAGACCATGGGGGATTTCTGTCTGCCAACCTCTCCTGTATTTTGCCCTTTTTATTAAATAGAAAATCCCCATGTACCCCTGGGTGGCAAGTCCCTTGTAGAGAGAACAGGAGAAAGGTTTTCCTCTGACTAATAGGGAACATGAGACAAAGACATGGGATTTATACGTGAGCAAGGAAGAAAATAAAGTCCCGCCTGGAGACGAGGGGGTGCGGAGATGCATGCTGGCCCATGTGTGTGCGTCTGGGTGGGTGGGATGCCAGCACGTGGAGGAGGACGAGGTGGTCATCCCTTGACATTCTCACATCCCAGAGTGTGTTGGTACCATTTATAGCTTAGGATTTCTCGTATGCAATGCATCATTCATGCCTGGAACTTGTATGTCCCCAACTGAACCTTAAGGAGAGTTTATCTGCTCTTGGCCGTCTGCACAGCACAGTAAGCTGCGTGGAACCTGGACGATGTGGTCCACCGAGGTGGTGTGGTTTGTATTCTACACCCCAGTCCCATCGGACCTGCGTCTAGTCCATTCCTTAGCAGCACTTCCACCATCTAAGAGATCTGGATCTGAGCGCCAGCCCTCCCTCTTGCAGCTTTGGCTTTGGGGCTCCCCGTCTGAGAAGTGGGGGTGTTGCTGTGTGCGTGCAGGGCGCGCAGCGGTGGGCTTCGGCGGTGCTTCTTACCAGCGCCCCTGGCCCTGGGATTGCTTGTCCAGGGCTGGGACCATGCGTGTGACATCCACTAAGCCAGGGGTTCTCCTTGCTTCTGTTTCATCTCAGCCATGATACCTCAAACCCTCCTGAACGGAGCTTCAGTCATTTGCTGTGCTGTCAGAATGCAAAACATGGGTTAGAGTGCAGGGAAGTGAAAGCAGTGTTAGGCACCAGGATGAAAACGTGTGGGACCTGCAGAGGCAGGCAGTGCCTACCAGAGGGGAAGGTGGGAGGTGGGGAGAGGTGGGGAGGTGACAGGACCTGGGCGTAGTGTGCTTGGTATTGTTGAAAGCTCTTGGCCCTTCTCATCCTGGGTGACTGTAGAGCATGTGAAGAGTTGGAGGTGCTTCGATACTGTTTTAAAGAGGGCTGAGATCCTTGGATTATCATTTTTAAGCCTGTGATGAAACCTGTCTCCTAGGAAGTATGCGGCAATGCGCTTTATTTGTCCCTCTCACATCCTGTCTTGATTGGTCTTTGGAATGAGCCTTAGGTATTTTGCTGTAGCTGGCCTATTTTCTTGCCTAAATTATGCCAGTTTGTGCAGAGGATGGTACGTGATGACAAGTGAATGGTCTGCGGCGAATTCTGTCTTCTGCCGCCCTTTTCTTGTCACTGTCACAGCTGTGAGCATTGGCAAGTCCTCCAGATAGATTTTCCTTTCCTCTTCAGTGTTTGGCTAAAATTAATTTTGACTGTTTTGAAGAGGTAGCTGAGCACTCAGAGGGTTTTGCAGAGCAGGACTGGCAGCCTGCGCAGAGGAGCCAAAGGCATCCGACTCGGCGTGGTGTGTGAGTGCACCCCCCCACACAGATGGAAACTGGGCCCACGTCCATGCGGACCTGGGAGGGGTGAGTGGCCAACATGCTGCCGAGCAGACCTGGAGAGGAACTCTTGAGATTGCAGCCTTAAATGCCATTACACCGTGTGGGCTCCAAGGGCACAAGATGGCCCGAGTTCTCATAGGCTTTTCAACCTTGGACAGTTGCCTACCTGTCAGGAAAAAGAGTCGTTTTTTAAGAATATAATTGGGTGGCTTTGCTTTTGCTTTGTAGCATCTTATAATATCACCCACAGCTCCCTCTATGCCCTGTACCCAGAGATCACATCAAAGGACGTAGGTAGAACCTGGGCCAACATTTGGAAGGGATGCCGGTGTTTCATGGGTTTCTCTGTACCCTGTGGGTTTGGATGGTCTGTGGTCCTTCCAGTTAGCAGCTGGCTCCATGCCTTCATCCCATTTGGTACACTTACCCATTTGGTATGGCTCCTGTGAGGGCCTGGGTCTGCTGTGCTCACATCCCTACTGCCCAGCCGAGGCCTGGCACACAGCAGGTGCCAAATAAATTCTTAACCAAATGTGGTACGAATAGACCCTTCCTATTTGCTGACCAGACTTCATGATATCTCTTCTACGCCATGGACTCTTCCTGTTTCTCCTTGGTTTCAAGTGCAATTTTAATCGGTCCTGGGTGGACGCGGTAGGACCTCATTCAGCCTCAGGTGGGAGTGAGAGATCCCCGTTCTGTTCTCAGTTTGTCCCTTCTTCTCTGTGGAAGTTTTGTCTGTCCTCCTGTGGCTATTGAGTCTTACTCATTTGTGTGTCCTCAGAAGCTGGGGCCCCAAACTGTCGCCCAGCACCTGTTTTTGTAAAGCAAGAACGTTTGGCGAGCACCAGTGTGGGGATGGCAATTACGGGGCATATGGTTCCCAGTGCCCCAGTGTGCTGCGTGCATGTGGTCTGAGATGGCCATCACAACCTCCCTGCACAGCTGGAACGATCCTGCTCCTCAGACAATAATGCGGGACCCAGACATGACTTTGCATGTCCAGCATCATATTGTGAGAAAGTGGCAGAGCCCCATTCCAAGCTTGGGTCTGACAGCGGAGCCCATGATCTCACGGCTGAGAACATTCCCCTCCGCTCATGCAGCACTTAGCAAGTGGGTACCAACGAGCCTGGCCCCTGATCTTAAGGGGTTTGTAGTCTTGAGGCACAGCCTGAATTATCTCAAAATCCTTTTTGGCAAAGGGTACCAGGCAGTCAAGAAGACTTCCCAGAGAAGGTAAAGATGGCAGCAGTCAGCATAGTAACATGGACTGTTACTGTGTGCCGTGAGACTGATAGCATTCAGAGCATGCTCAAGGCACTGTTTCTTTTAATCTAAAGAACCCCACGTGATGGGCGCTGCAGACATGACTCGTGTCCCTCCAAGAGAGAGACTCTAGTAATTGAGCCCCACAGCACCCCTGGTTCCTATGGAGGAGACCCAGGTTGGAAATAGGGAGTAGGGGCTTGCTGGGGCAGAGTGCCCAGCCGTGGGGCCTCGGGTGTTAGGTGTGCCTCCAAATCCCCCCAATTAAATGGAGTCCTTTTCATCCTAGTGAGTGCTGACCCAGCTTTAGGACGCACACTTGCGAGAAGAGGCTGTGGCTCTCTAGTCTTAAGGCTGCATTCTTCAGCAAGGAGAGGGGACGGAGTGAAGTCACCCTGACAAGATCACCCTGTGAGAAAGGCTGGTGGGACCCTGGCCTGTGTCCATCTGGGGGAGGCGCTGCCAGGGCTCCCCCCACCCCCTGGAGTCTCCCTTTCCAGCCCCTTTTCTTGGAGGAAGGTGGGTGATTAAAGATCAGCCAGCCAAGTATTGTATTGTCAGAAAAATTGGTTTGTCAGATCTGCCATGGAAGAGGTACGGTTGGAGCCCACTGCGTGCTGGGTTGGAGCCAACTGCTGTGCTAAGACTTTTTGTTCTAGTTTTTGCTTGTTTTTCTGTTATTAAAAATCACCGCCTCTCTTTGAGATGTTCTCATATCCCCATTTTACAGATGGGAAAAAGAAGCTTGAGGCTTTAGGGTGGTCAAGCCAAGGAGTCGCAGAAAGCGGTCACACTGCAATTTGAGCCCAGGTCTTTCTGACTCCAGGGTCATGTTCTCAATGGCTGCTTCTGGAGCAGCAGCTGCCCTCAGGGAGGGGAACGTGGGGAGAGGTTGCCTACATGGGGACCATAGTAAAAGTATAGAAAACCAAGGGGGACCTCTTGGGGTCGTGCTTCACAGTTGGAACTAGTCCTGACCCAGCAGCTCAGCAAACTTCTGAGCGCCGTGTCATGCACCTTCATGTGAAGGTGAGCATGGATAGGCTGCTTGGTTCATTTCCCCCACCTTCCTGGCTTCCTCTTCCTAAGCCACAGCATCTTTAAGGAGCTCATGCTCAGATACTGGATATACATGGGCCATTTCATGACCTGCTTAGGAGAATGTACCCAGAAGCTATCATCATGACTTCACCAGTAAAGCAAATACATTAATGAATTTTCTGTTGGGACATCCATTTTTAGCCTTGGGCTTGCCTAATGTGCTCTATTACCTCCTCCACATGCCCCCCACCTCCACCATCTCTATTCTCGCCTCTCTGCCCTTACTGAGTCCTTACGGTGTGGGTAGATATATTACAGTCTAGATGGGGCGTGATTCATGCACACGACATTATTCCACCAAGCTGTCGGTCTGGTGAGTTTATTTGGTGTGGGTCTCAGGGAGTTGTTATATGAATATCTTAGAGGAAGCAAAGGAGAATGATGAATGCCTGGAAAGCTCTTCCCTGACATTCTAATTCTTACTCACTAAGTGTTAAAGTGGCAATGTTAAGTCTGATGACTCAGTCTGTGCAGGGGAATTGGTTTTAGTGCTCTCACCATTGGGGCTCATGAATTGATCCACCACTAAGGTCTGAATTACCCGAGAGATGAGTTTATTTGGATCGGGGGAAAAAAAGACAGTCTCAGTCCCGCTCACCCCCCAGCTTCTGCTGTCTTGTCGAGTCGTGGCTGATGACGGCTGATGGCACTACCAGACATATCTTGGCTTCTTGAAGGAAAATTTCACATTCAAATCAGATGCTGACTTAATGTATGATTTATGGCTATTAAGCCAAAACATGAGTGAAAAATTTAAGATCATTGGCTTATCTCGTGTGAGTTTTAAGCAGTACCAATACCCTCCAGTGGGCATGAGATGCCGCTCAGAAGAATTTGCAGTTTGCTTGGGAAGCAAAAGAAGTATTAAGAGACCTCATCACTTGAACAGTGTCTTTTTGAACATGAACCCCTCCTTTTTTGTTATTAAAAGCCACAGGATGGCACAGAAACATACTCGCATATTACTCAGGATTTTTTTTTCTTTGCAGTAAAAATAAATCTGTATATGTTTGATTTCTCGTGCTTGAAGGAAATTAAAACAAATTCATTATGATGAAACTCTTTTCAGATGGCTGATCTTTCTTTGTTGTGATAGGAAGCCAGAATGAGTTTTCATTCTAGTGGCTTGAAAACACGATCCTGACGTTAACAGTCACGGGAGGTGGGCATCACCCTCCTTGCCTACTGCCGTATATACACAGTACCCCCAGACCTGAGGCCTGCCGCTGAGGTTAGGGGGTGATGGGAGGGTGTTCTGGTCCCTTGTAGGCTTTCTCTGGTTCCTGTGGGAAAGCAGGGTGTACTACATGGCCAGAGTGGGGGCTAGGAGAGGAGGCCCAGGAAACACTCCTCATCTTTTTTTTTTTTTTTAAGATTTTATTTATTTATTTGACAGAGAGATCACAAGTAGGCAGAGAGGCAGGCAGAGAGAGAGGAGGAAGCAGGCTCCCTGCTGAGCAGAGAGCCCAATGCAGGCCTCAATCCCAGGACCCTGAGATCATGACCTGAGCCGAAGGCCTGGCCTTTAACCCACTGAGCCACCCAGGCATTCAGTACTCCCAGTCTTGCGAAAGCTGAGTGTATGGAGAACCATGGGGTGTCTCGTGCGTCTGAGTTTGTGGACACCTCAGAGTCTAACAGGTTGCCCTCCTGGTGCCTTTCCATGCCTCTGCTGCTTCTCTTTTCCCAGCTGCTGACTTCCTTCAGGCCTCAGATCCTTGCTCCCCAAGAGGGAACTGAGTTAAGAGTGGTGATTAGGGGTGCTGGCTAGACTGTGGAGGACAGCCCTGAGGCTGGGCACTGAGCCCTGGTCCGGCTGTCTGAGGTGAGGGAGAAGGGCTTCCTGGTAGAAAACACGCTCACGTGTGGTCACGAAACCCCATCTGGCCACTTTTCCCTGGAAGGTGGCTGTCAGCCTGTAGCCGTTGGTAGCATCTTAGTTTCCGTGCTGGCTCAGGTGGGGACTGTGACCTCATTTGCACGAAGGGCCTTTGGCCACTCTTGTCTCCAGCCCAGAATCCGTAGCCATCCACACCTGAGACAAAGCGCAGCTCTTTTGCTCAGCCTTCAGCTTTGGTTTTGATGGTCAGCCGGCTTATCCTCATTTTATGGAGGTACAGGGGCTATGCCAATCCCACCTGGACTCCCATATCACTGCTCCCTCTCCTCTGCCATCCTTACTTTCTTGCTTGCTCCCGCAGCCACAGAGCTGCGCTGACCCAGCCATTGCTCCCACTGTCCCTCAGGCAGCAGTTCCCGTGCAGGGCAAAGCTGAGACACGGAAGGGGCGAGGTGATCGTGTTGTCTCTCTTCCAGCTCTGTCTCTTGATTCTTGTGTAGTCTTGTCAGATTTCTTTTGGGCTGGTCTGATGGCTCTTTAGGACAGGGACTTACTTTCAAGACTGATTTGATTAATTTGTTGACTAGCGTCTGTCCCTTGGAGAAAATACCACGAAGTTTCCACTCAACCCACTGGAAGGGAAGGCTGAGTGCCGCTGCAGCTGGTGGTCACACAGACGCAGAAGAAGTAGCCCTCCTGTCACGATTTAGCTGGCAGCTTATTTAATTGCTTGTGTCTTGCCTTGTGCCAAAAACTTAATTTATTATTCCACAAGTAATACATGTTCCTTGTAGGAAATATTTTAAAAAAGAAAGAAAGAAAGAAACAGTAACAGGAACAAATTGTTCCTTGATACTTGGAGAGCAAGACATCACACATTACATTTTCCCCTGAAGTTGAATCAACTTTCAGTACAGCTTGGGGGAGACAGACAGGGGGCCTGGTGTCATGCATGCCTCAGGGCTCCTCCATGTAGCTAGACTGGGGTGCTCCAGGAGGGCCCGGAGGGCCTGGCAGTGAACGCACCCCCCTCCCCCCGCCGCCGCCGCATGGGGACCTCGGTGCCCTAGCCGGCACCAGCAGCCAGGCTCCCAGGCATGGAGACACCTCCACGTGCTCCTCCGCCCTGCCCTATGCCACACGCTGGGGAGGCCATTCCCTGGTTCCCAGCATGAAGCCATGTGGGGACGGGCCAGGCGATCCGAAGCGCAGAGATAATATTTATTCTTCTGTGAAGCAGGGAGAACCCAGACCTGGGAGAATGTCAGGCTGGTCATCTTCTTCATGTGTCAGTGAAGTGGGGCCCATCCATGAGCCACCACAGCAAAATAAACAGGAACGAAAAGAGCAATCAACTTGTGAATAATGTGCCGTTTTGATGTACAAGGGTGCGAAAAGAAGAAAGTGTAAGCTGCTCCTGCTTTTGTTAGCCATGCTTCACGGCTGTGACCGTCTTGTGGCTGACCTTCCAGTCTTCTCTCTCTCTGAGCATATACCCAGGTGCCCCGGGAAGGCTGGGCGCAGAGAGCTCATACAGGCAGTATTGAAAGGAGAGGCAGGGGTCGGGAAGGAAAACCAGGGCATGGAAATCAAATGAATCCAGGAGCTACTTTTCCAAGAAGGCATACTTACTTCCCTCCAGCGCCTGGTGCTGGTTTCCATGAAAAAGACTCCTCTTCTCCAGGGAGCTTTGGAAGGGAAACCTATTGGTAGGGTGCGTCTCATTTCTTTTTGAAAAGCCCACCTCCTGCTACATCCCAGGGGGAGTTCTGCTGGCCAAGGACCTTGTAATTGCTAAAATGCAATCCAGATCCGAGTGTGATTGTGGGCCAGCCCAGTGACTTTCGTTACCCCTTTGCTTCTGCATCAAAACCACTCACACCGACAGCAGCAAAGCTAGCACTCTGGGCCCCTGATGACGGGCAGGCCGGCTTCACTTTTAATAAGTGGGGCAAGCACGGGCAGGAGAGGTGCTTGCTGGCAGGCCCCCAGAGCCTGTGCCGCTCTCTTCGTGGGACCAGAGTACCTGTGGCCTGGGTTGCCTTCTGGGGCTATAACTGGGCTGGTCCCCAGCTTTTATGCTAAGCTCTGCTTGTTCCCAGACCTGGAAATAATTAGAGGCAAGTGTGCCTGGAGTGGGCTTCTCTGTGTGAATGCCCGGTGGCTGCTGCTTCCCTTTTGTGGCGTGTGCCCATTTTACTTTGTGTACTCGGCTGCTGAGATGGCCAGCAACAGTTTTATTGCATTCAGCGCTTTTGAGATTGCTTTTGAGTTTCTTATGGCGCCTTCTGAAAAGGCCTGATGCTCATGGGCACAGAGGAAAGGCATATTCTTCTATGCTCCTTTGAAGTGGCTGGGAGGCATGGGCTTTGTTCTCTGCAGACGGGTCTTTGGAGATTCCAACTGTGGATCTCCTCAGTGGGCAGGGCTGGGGTAGCTGGAGGTCACTATCACTGGAGTGGACCTGGAGCCTGGGGCACCTGCTCACTCATTCCACTGCTCTCGGGCTGTAGTGTTGGGGTGGAATTTCGGTTTTGTTTTTTTGTTTTTTAAAAAATCCCTATTTTAGTTTTTGTTTTAACAAGCTGGAGAGGCAATTACCGTCTTTCTTAGAGGAGTCTGGGTTCCTTTTTACCTAAAGTCAGGATCCTGGATCAAACAATTTATGGAGATATTTCCAATTTTTTTTAAATCACTTTATTGAGGTATGATTGACATGAAAAGCAGTATGTATTGCAGGCATACATTGAATAACTTTGTAGGTAAGTATATACCTATGAAACCATCACCGCAGTCTATGCCGTAAACATATGCATCACCCCTAAAAGTTTCCTCCCATTCTAGTTATTATTACTGTTTATTTATAGTGTGAGATAAGAACAGCATATGAGCTACTCTCTTGCACATTTTTTAAGACTGTAACACAGTATTGTTAATCACAAGCACTATGCTGTACAGCAGAGCTCGAGAACTTACCTTATGCAGCTGGAACTTTGTACCTAACACCACTGCGTTTTTAGACCCAGGCTCTGACCATCCCCATTTTACTCTCTGCTCCTCTGAATTAGACTGTTTTAGGGTCCTCATGTAAGTGGTGTCATGCAATATTTGTCCCTCTGAGTCTGGCTTATCTCACAAAACATAATGTCCTCCAATACACATTATTGCAAATGAGAG
>PITA01018177.1:0-41159 GCA_004023965.1 Spilogale gracilis | reverse complement strand
AGCTTTGCTTTTCTTCTTCAGCAATTCCTTAGCGATTCAGGGTCTTTTTTGGTTCCATATAAATTTTAGGATTGTTTGTTCTAACGTTTTGAAGAATGTTGGTGGAATTTTGATCGGAATGGCATTGAAAGTGTAGATTGCTCTGGGCAGTATAGACATTTTGACAATGTTTATTCTTCCGATCCAAGAGCATGGAATGCTCTTCCATCTTTTTGTGTCTTCTTCAATTTCTTTCATGAGTGTTCTGTAGTTCCTCAAGTACAGATCCTTGACTTCTTTGGTTAGGTTTATTCCTAAGTATCTTATAATTTTTGGTGCTATAGTAAACAGAATCAATTCTCTGATTTCCCTTTCTCAGAATGTTTCTTAAATGAAGCATATTGGAGCCTTATAGTATCCCAATATGAAAGCTGCTATCTTGTGATTTAAGAAAATTGTGTCTCTCTCTGCAGATGTTATTCATATCTGGGCCCTGAATGATTACTGGACTAGACATACAACATTTGAATTCCATCTCATTCTGCAGGTAGAAGATCACTCAGTTACTTACACCAATGTAATCACTCTTATTCCGTCACCCACATCTGAAGTGATTACCCGCCAGAAACATCTCCAGATCATTCTGAAGTGTGAAATGGAATCGAATTCTACCGTGGAGATGATGTACATAACAGCAGATGACATAATACAAAATGAGAGTGCACAGGGCAAATACAACACAAGCATGGCTCTTTTTGAATCCAGTTCATTTGAAAAGCCCATACTGGAGTCACCATATTATGTGGATTTGAACCAAACTCTTTTTGTGCAAGTCAGTCTGCGTACCTCCGATCCAAATCTGGTGGTATTTTTGGACACCTGCATCGCCTCTCCCACACCTGACTTTGCATCTCCAACCTATGACCTAATCAAGAGTGGGTACGTACTGCTGGGTGACATGCTTTTCTGAGGATTCATAGTGATTTGAATGAAGTTGTATTTTTTTGTTCATGGATCCACGATTCATGTATGCATACTGTACAATTTTTGTGTAATACTGCTACCGTGGAAGTTAGTAAATATAATCATTTTATGAAATATAGTTACTGTGTACTAATCCACAAATAATTTAAAACATTTCTGCAGCCACAGCCCATATCCACTAGAATTTTAAGTCTATTTCCAAAATATTTGCTGGTAGAAGCAAATTTATTTTTTTGTCAAGAGGTTTTGTTTTCACTTTTGCTTTTTTTCTCCACATTTTGATCATTTTCAACAAAATCCCAAAAGATTATTTCACTTGTTCCAGTTCTAGAACACAAATGTAGTGGAATTTGTAAAGTATCTGTGGCATTCTTTAAAAACGAAACAAAACAGAATTGTAAAGGGGCACTGGGCTGGTTCAGTCCGTAGAGTATATGCCTCATAATCTCAGGGTCATAATCTCCATTGGGCGTGGAGCCTACTTAAAGAAAAAAAAAATTTTTAATTTTTTTTTTAAGGGAAAGTTTTCCTTTTTTTTTTTTTCTGTAAGCTGATGGACTTTAACTACATCAACCATACTGATATCTTCATAGCAAGTATATAAGGCAAAGTATAATGAGCTCTAATATATCTGAATTGATTTTCTAACTGACTCGTATGGACTAGAAATTTTATTGCTGGAGGGAATTTTATTTCGCACAAGAATCATATCCATAGCCTTAGCTCACTATAGTCTGAGCTAAAGACATTGTTTTTCTTTTTTAAAACAAATTTTTTTCTCTCCAAAGTTTTATTTAAATTCTAGTTGTTAACATATAGTGTAATATTAGTTTCAGGAGTAGAATTTAGTGATTCATCACTTAATATACAATGTGCCCGATGTCATCTGATCTCAGAAGCTAAGCAGGGTCAGGCCTGGTTTGTACTTGGATGAAATACATTGTCTTTCTAGAGAAGTTTTGACCCACAAATGAGACAGTTCAAGGAAAACTGTGTATCATCTATTTTCAATATTGAAAAGACTGAACTGGAAATTTTCTAAATGTGCCATAAATTCTGTTCCAGATGTATTCAGGATGAGACTTGTAAGGTGTATCCCTTATCTGGACACTATGGGAGATTCCAATTTAATGCCTTTAAATTCTTGAGAAGTCTGGGCTCCGTGTACCTACAGTGTAAGATTTTGATATGTGACAGTAGTGACCCTCAGTCTCGCTGCCACCAAGGCTGTGTCTCTAGAAGGAAACGAGACATTTCTTCATACAAATGGAAGACGGATTCTGTCATAGGACCCATTCGTCTGAAAAGGGATCGAAGTACAAGTGGAAATCTCGGTAAGAAAAGAGCTGTTTCATAATCTAAGAACACCCCACGGTTCATTAACTTCTGCTCAACTGTATTCCTTCTTAAAGCATGTGCAGTTTAGAGTTTATAATATTTGTAGGAAAGCCCTAAATCACGTAAGCACACAGGATTAACTTTTTCTATTAGTTGATAAAATGAAAACCATGTATATTTTAAGCATAGATGCACTGATAGTTCACCATTATTCCATGGCTTTTGAGTATAAATGTAATGTCTTCACTTATAAAAACAACAATTTCTCTTAAGAGCCTTCCTGACTTCTTATTATAGCCACACCATGGCAGATAACAGAATCAAAGGAATGTATTTTAACTCCTAAATGTGTAAAATCAGATGAACCAGCATCTCACACAAATCACCTCTTTGGAAAAAAAAGCAATTTTTTCTAAAACAGAGAAAATACTGTATTTTCTACACACCCCTGCTTCTTTTTTAAAGGATGGAGACATGGGCCCTGCCAGGTCACATAACAGTGGTGAATGTCTCAGGACAAGACCTGGCCAAACGGCTTCAAAAGACCATGATTACATGAAAAGTACTTATAAGAATTTATCTCATACGAAAATGATCCTGGCGTAAGAGAATCTCACGGCCTCTATTCTTATTATTGAATGGATTGGAAAGGAGTAGGATTCTAGTTTATAGCAAAATATTTCTATGACAAAAGCAAAAGAACACAAACAAAAATTAAATCCAGCAATTTAATAAACAGAGTCATTAAAAAGACAATGCCTCTATGGATATCAGGCTAAATTAGTTGAAAATTTGTGAATGAGGTTTACAGAAATATGCACATTAGAAGGGTACCCTTTTTCTGTTTGAAGAGAAGAAACTAGTTGTTTCTCCATCGATCAAATGTATTTTGGCGACTTTGGGAGATAGTGACCATCAGTAGAGGGACTTGCACTTCTGTTTGATTTTGATGCTTGAATTCCACAAGTTTCTTTCCTTATGTCAGGGCAACAAATTACCTATTTAAGCAAACAAATGTAAGGACATCTTGTCTTTTAAATGAAACAGAAACATAAAGTAATTGAAGGAGTTGCTAGCCGTTCCCGTGTGTTGCTTTGGCATCGTATATCATACGTTCATGATGCCCAAGACTTGGAGGCTATGGAGAGATACTCATTCGCAAAAATTTTATAATGCCAAGTAATACTTTTCTTTAAATGATTTTTATCTGGTTTCCATTTGCAGGATTTCACGATCAAATACACAGAGAAGAAACTCAGAGTCAACCTTTTGACGGCCTGCATCTGTTTTCATTCATGGTCCTTGCTCTGAATGTTATGGCGGTGGCCGCCTTCATGGCAAAGCATTTTGTGAATCAGAGAACAGGCTACGAATACCGGAAGCTGCAGGATATTAACTGACCTGGTTAGCCTTCAGTAAGACCCGTTTCTCCCAAATGCCAAAGGAAGTGCTGCCCTGTGGCTACACATTATGAATAAATTAGGGAGAGCCTCATAAAAATGACAAATAGGGCCTGCTGTCACTGTGGTCAGAGCTTGCTGTCTTGCAGGGGGATTGAAATGAGCAAACATGATGTCCATGCTAAAGAACTAAAGCTACCAAAATATTAAATGAATTAGAAATGTCCCTTCTCACAAGCATGAAACAGTGTCAGTAAATACTAGGTGAAAAGAAGAAGGTTGTTTTTATTTAAAACTTCAGCATTAGGTGTGTTTGTTTCCTGGATGCAAAGATGCTGCCTTTTGAAATGTGTGCAAGGGTTATAGTTTCGAAACTAAGTGTGACGGAGAGAACTACCATCTTGTTTATTCCCATGCTGCACTGTAATTCAGAGCCTCAGCATCTTACAACTTAAACACATCTCAGAGAAGGGCTCTGGAGAGAAAAAAGCTATTTCGTGATCTAAGAACAGGAAGGAAAAAAAAACCCGACTACAAAGGAGAGACCTCTGGGTAGTTTCTAGGTTAGTGAAGGAAAACCATAATTCTCCACTCATTTACCACCAAACACCAAAGCCAAATGTAATCCCAATAAGGCGTAGTCGGTTCTGGCTGACACTTTCCTGTCTACAGTATCAAAGGCTTCAGTGTGCACTAATCTTACACCAAAATCATATTGAATTCGTTGTCTTAGGTGGACAGCACAACTCGACCCCATCCTCCCAACACTTGCGTGGTTTCAGGTTCTGATATCCATCCAAAGAGACAACCACATTTCTGAATGCTCAGGGACATTCTCCTTGACTCCCAGACACTTGGATTTGATAGACGGTATGCCCAGGGAGCATACCATGAGTAGATAGCAACTCTACCCTCATCGAACAAGTTGCTAGGGGCCTGCTGGGTTTCCAGCTCCAAATGAAAACAGATCTTCCCTACTTTCTTTTTAATATTTCCACGTGGATCTTCTAAGCCCTCACCCCAAGGGGCCATGTGGTCCAGTCTCCTCTGCATTTCATCCGTATGACTAAAGGGAGCTACTGCAAAGTTCTTTTCCAACCTAACGTGAAAGCACTTAAGAACGTAATTAGAACGGGCAGATTGAATTCAGTCAAGCAGCACTTAAAAACTGTCTGGCCCCCTGCCCGCCCGCCAGCTTTCTGTCGGGGGCTGAGTGAACCTGTGCGGGCGGCCAGGCGTGCGGGCTGCTCAGAGGCACGCCACAATACCAAGAAGACTGTCACAGAGTGTGACTTGGGAGACAGTGTAAACTCTAGCACCATGAGTCCAAAACCCTTTGCAGTGGAGCGACTGAACTATAGCAATGCAGCACGAGTGTAAAATAGTACGTGACGGACAGTGTTTGTCTTCAGGAGAAACTGCAGTAGGGTAAGTAAAGGTCCCAGATCTGAAGTTGGTGTCTGGGTTTCAGTTCCTCCATTTGTTTGCTGGGTTACCTTGGCCAGGTCACCCTCAGCCTTGCTCCCCACCCCTGTCCTGGAGTGTTGCGGTTGCGAGGATTGGATGAGGAAATGAGCCACGGTCAGGGTTACCTGGGTACCACTTGCTGCCGGTGATGAGTCCCCACGGGCAGCCCCCAAGTCCTATTTCTGGATCTGCTTCCTCAGCTCACGCCTGGTACTCACTGTCATGGGTTGGGTCCTGGGGGGAAACCTCTGGTAGGGAGGTTGTGTGTCGAAGGATTCCTGGGGTGTGTGCTTAGCCTCAAGCTCCGTAAGGGGGCAGGGAAGCAGGCCCGGGCAGGGGGCCCCGCCAACGCCCTGGAGTCCTGGGCCCATGGCCCGCCAGGGTGGCCCCCACACAGGCTCTCGGTGCCCCGGCCACATGACAGGCCTCTGTTGACCCGTCGTCGCTTGAAGACTGCGACCGCAGACAAGGCAGCTGTCTGGGGCTGAGGGAATCCCTGCAGAGCCTTGGGGATGGGAGCCATCAGCCACCAACACTCCCGGCAGTTTGAAGAACGGCTGATTCCACCGGAGGGAGATGTGGGTTGTCACACCAGAGCGGCCGCAGTGCCCACTTCCTAAAAGAGCAGGACTTGCAGAATGCCTCAGAGCATTCGGCCCTGACTCTATGCTGTATTCAAGAGACATGCTTTTATTTTTTTTTTTTTTTAAGATTTTATTTATTTATTTCAGAGAGAGAGCATGAGGGACGGGCAGAGGGAGAGGGAGAAGCAGACTCCCTTCTGAGCAGGGAGCCCAGTGCGGGGCTCCATCCCAGGACCCTGAGATCACAACCTGAGCTGAAGGCAGATGCTTAACCCACTGAGCCACCCAGGGGCCCTTCAAGAGACATGTTTAACAAAGCATTTCAGCAAGGTTAAAAGCAAAATGGGCAATGGAGTACCAGCATGTGCAAATAAAATGGGAGGGTCACCTCATTTCTACTAAGCAGGCTGGAAGCCAGGCTACCTTTGTGGCCTTTGCTGCCCCTCTCCCCAGGAAGGTGGAGTCACCTCTTTACCTCCAGGTTGGGGGTAGAGGTCCTGGCTCTCTACAAGGTCTCCCCGGATACCACCCCGGGGTTGTCTCAAAGGGGTGACTTATACCTGCCCGCTGGGGTTGGAAGCCCAGTCTCCCCAGCTGGTCTCCATCTGACATGGGGGGGTGTTCGGGAGGCCCTGGTCGTTGCACAGAAGTGATAGCCCCCTGGGGAGGGGAGGGAAGCTGGGAGGGATCCTGGGGGCAGGTGCAAGGCTAGGCTCCCCATTTTACCTCTGTTGGCTGGGCTGGAGGTAGGACTACTGTTTTACCTAGGGCTCCGGTCTTGCCTGGCTACCCCTTTCCGGCCCTTTGCTAGAGAGAACATACTTCTCTTGAGGCTTTTTTTGTCTCCATCCATTGGTGTTTCTGGGTTGCAGGTTTCTCCCTCTCAAGTGCTTTTAGATCCATAAAGCATGGAATGCTCAGCAGCGGCCATGGCGTTCACCCTTCAGTGCTCCTCAGAGCTGGCTGGTGCTAGTGCCAAGGGCAGCTTTCCTGGCTCCCGCCTGCTGAACCACCCCCGGAGGAGCGGGCCAGAAGGTCACTGGACACTTATGTATTTATTCTTAAAAGGTCAGTCCTTTCATTGTCAACACCTTCACATAAGGCATTTATTAAAAGCCATAAGATGCTAACTTTGGAAGCTGGTAGCCTCTCACTCCTCAACACATATGGGATAGATGCAGTTAATGGGTAGATAAACTTCAGAAAGGAGAAGCTCCAGCAGCTCAGAGCCCCTTGGAAAACACCTTAATTCATCTGAGGCATTCACGTGAAATAGAGGCCCGATGCTCAGATCATGTGACCGAAGATGAAGGTGCTCGGTGACAAATTATTAACTTTTGATTTAAAGATGCTGCCTACGGAGTGCCTGGGTGGCTCAGTTGTTAACCGTCTGCCTTCGGCTCAGGTCATGATCCTGGAGACCCGAGGTCGAGTCCCACATCGGGCTCCCTGCTCGGCGGGAAGCCTGCTTCTCCCTCTCTCATTCCCCCTGCTTGTGTTCCCTCTCTAGCTGTGTTTCTCTCTGTCAAATAAATACATAAAATCTTAAAAAAAAAATAAAGATGATGCCTTCACCAGATTGACCAGCAACTACATTTCATCAGCTTCTACCAGGGGTAAGCAGGTAATGCCATCAAAATACATCAGTATACTATTTTTATCAAGGTGACTATTGATGACGGGCACATTTGACATGAGACTCAGATGTTCCCTTTTGAGGCAGTGCCCACCCTTGGGTCACATAGATTTTCATCTCTCGGGACTTCAGGGTTAGCTCCCAGCCTTCCCCAAACCCTGCTCGAGACTTGGCCATACTGTCATCTCATATGTGCTATTGAATAACTGTGATGGGAACAATTTCTTGGACTTGGGGACTCATATTTTAAATGTTGGTATTAAAAGCAGAAAACAAAACAAAACTATGTCCAAAATACCCTTTTTTTTCTTTCTTTCCCTCCCTCTCCCTCCCTCTTTCCCTTCCTTTCCTTCCTTTTCTTTTTTCTTTTCCTTCCTTCCGTCCTCCTTCCCTCCCTCCCTCCCTCCCCTTCTTTCTTTCTTTCTTTCTCTCTCTCTCTCTCTCTTTCTTTCTTTTTTTCTTTCTTCTCTCTTTCTTTTTTTCTTTCATGAAAAATCTTAAGCAGACTCCATGCCCAGCACAGTGGACTTACACAGCTTTGAAATGCTTGACCTGAGCTGAAATCAAGAGTTCGGTTCTTAACTGACTGAGCTACCCAGGCACCCCAAGACAGTTTCTTTAAAGACAACTTGGAGGGAACTGAGAATAACCCAGGACTCTTTTTTGTTAAGATACAAAGAGAACTTGGATAAAGTGGGTGATGCCCGACTTTTCCATGAAGGTGTGGGATATGCAAACCTTCCTTTCTGTGTTCCTCAGGTTTCCTGTGTCCTTCTCAGGTTTCCCATAAAGCCTTGAGGATCTGGGACACAGACTGAGTGTGTGGTAAAAGCAGTAACAGGTTCTTCATATGATTGTGTCTCCAACTCTCATTTGTGGTCAATATCAAATCTGTCACCCAAACCCAACAAAGCTGGGGCACGATGCGTTCCCTTTGACACAGGCAAGAAGAGCTTGTTTTGAGTGACAATGAATAAATGAGCAAATGATGGGTTCGATTTGTCTAACCAGTTATTATGTTTTTGTTTTTGTTTTTTTTGAAAAAGACCAGTAGCTTCCCAACACTTAAGTTTATTTTTCACAAGACTCTTAGCAAGATCTGAAAAGAAATTCTCACACCACCTGAGGGACAGAAACAAAAAGATCCATCTACTAGCATTTGAATGTTAAGGAGTCAATTAAACAAAATCTTTAAATTGGCATTGTGGTAGATAGAGAGAACTCTGTTCCTTAGAACATGTACAGTTTAAGACAATGATCAAATTCTTGGTAGTGAAGGATTAGGAAACGCAGCATCTCCAGCCTGCAAAGAGAGTGACTGCCTTACAAGTTTAATAATCAGAGAAGATTTATGCAGCAACAAACCTCAGAGAGAACCTCCTTAGCTGTTTCTTTTACCTGTGGCTCTGTGGACAACTTCTGATTTGTCAAACTTACTACTTTGCTGCAGGGAAATAGGCTTTGATTTATAACATATTTGTGCAAAAAGTGGAGAAATCACACAAAGGTCTTACTCTAACCAGTTCCTCTGTGGATTTCCAGTGGTCCCACCACTTGGAAATGCTCAGTCTGCTGTTCTGGGCTCGCCACAGGGCCCGCATCCCTCTTATTCCGCTCTACACAGCCCTGGGAGCAACGGGAGGAGTGGTCCCCCACTTTGCACACAGCGACCTCACACTGAAGGTAGACCACATCATAGTTGCTGAGAAAGTTGAAGGTGTTGAACTTGAACTGGGCCGTGTTCTTCTGTTGGGAGTGCAGGTTGATATAGGAATTGTCTTTGATGCACCTGATGGAAGAACAAGCCCCAGCCCCAAGAAGTAACTTGAAGTATGGTGGGAATTCACTCTGACTCCAATAATCAGACCAACGAATTCCAGAGTTCTTCCAACTACCCACTCTTTCTTTCATAAAGAAACGTAAAACACTACCATGACTAGAAAAATCACTGTTCCTGAGCAGAATAGAAGTTAATAGTAAAATAAACATAATAAAAAGTGAACAAGGTAATTAACTTCTAGCTAGAGCTGTTGCCTTCTGAAGGCCTACTCTATTTTGCCCAAAGGGGAGATTAAACATAGTGGTTGTATTATTTGAAGGTGAAACTTATATTATTTTAGAACATGAGGGGCGCCTGCGTAGCTTAGTCGTTAAGTGTCTGCCTTCAGCTCAGGTCATGATCTCGGAGTTCCAGGATCGAGCCCTGAGTCGGGCTCCCTGCTCGGTGGCAAGCCTGCTTCTCCCTCTCTCACTCCCGCTGCTTGTGTTCCCTCTCTGGCTGTGTTTCTCTCTGTCAAATAAATAAAATCTTAAAAAAATATATGTTTTGTCAACCCTAACACAGCTATGGAAAAAATTAAGGTAAGAAGTATAAATGAAACATCAAGAGAGGAATAAAATGGAATATAAAATGCTCCATTAAAACCAGAGAAGGCAGCAAAAGGAGAGTGGGGATAGAAACAAAGAAGAAATGCAACAAATAGAAAATAGTTACCAAGATGGTAGATTTTCATCCAACTATAACCATAATCACTTTATTTTTTAAAAGTATTTATTTATTTATTTGAAAGAGAGAATGAGAGTGCAAGCTGGGGGAAGAGGGAGAGGGAGAGAGAAAAGCTTAAGCAGGCTCCATGCTCAGTGTGGAGCCTGACGTAAGGCTCAATCTTATGAACCTGAGATCATGACCTAAGCTGAAATCAAGAGTTGGATGCTTAACCCAATGAGCTATCTACATGTCACTCAATAATCACTTTACGTGTGAGTATTCTAAATATACCTATTTAAAGATACAGGCTGCCAGAGTGGCTAAAATGAAAACAGCAATAAGAAAACCCAAGATCCAACTACTGTTATCTATAAGTTAGCCACTTTAACTATAAAGACCTAGAAAAGGGATGGAGAAAGATTTACCATGCTAATACTAATCAAAATAAAGCTGGAGAAGGTACATTAATTTGAGACAAAACAGAGTTTGGAGCCAGGACGATTATCAGGAATGAAGAGGGGTATTGCATAATAATAAAGGGATCAGACATAACAATAAGCTGGGAAAATTGGACAGCTATATACAGAAGAATGAAACTCACCCATTCTCTTACACCATACACAAAGATAAACTCAAAATGGATGAAAGACCTCAACATGAGACAGGAATCCATCTAAATCCTAGAGGAGAACATAGGCAGTAACATCTTCGATATCGGCTACAGCAACTTCTTTCAAGACACATCTCCAAAGGCAAGGAAAACAAAAACAAAAATGAACTTTTGGGACTTCACCAAGTTGAAAAGCTTCTGCACAGCAAAGGAAACAGTCAACAAAATAAAGAGACCGCCCATAGAATGGGAGAAGATATTTGCAAATGATACCACAAAGGGCTGATATCCAAGATCTATAAAGAACTTCTTAAACTCAACACCCAAAAAACAAATAATCAAGTCAAAAATGGGCAGAAGACATGAACAGACACTTCTCAAAAGGAGAAATACAAATGGCTAACAGACATAGGAAAAAATGTTCATCATCATTAGCCATGAGGGAAATTCAAATCTAAACCACATTGAAATATCACCTTACACCAGTTAGAATGGCAAAAAATTGATAGCAAAAAACAACAAATGTTGGAGAGGCTGTGGAGAAAGGGGAAGCTTCTTACACTGTTGGTGGGAATGCAAGTTGGTATAGCCACTTTGGAAAACACTGTGGAGGTTCCTCAAAAAATTAAAAATAGAGCTACCCTTTGACCCAGGAATTACACTACACTACACTACTAACAGCAATTACCCCAAAGAAAAAGATACAATGTTCATAACAGCAATTTCCATAATAGCCAAAAGCAGCAATTTCCACAATAGCCAAACTGTGGAAGAAGCTGAGATTGCCTTCAACAGACGAATGGATAAAGAAGATGTGGTCTATGTACCCAATGGGATATTACTCAGCCATCAGAAAGGATGAATACTCAACTTTTGTATCAACATGGATGGGACTGGAGGGGATTATGCGTAGTGAAACAAGTCAAGCAGAGAAAGTCAATTATCATATGGTTTCCCTTATTTGTGGAACACAAGGACTAGAATGGAGGACATTAGGAGAAGGAAGGGAAAAATGAAGGAGGAGAAAATCAGAGGGAGAGAGGAACCATGAGAGATGATGGACTCAGAAACAAACTGAGGATTTTAGAGGGGAGGGTGGTGGGGGATGGGTGAGCCCAGTGGTGGGTATTGAGGAGGGCCTGTATTGCAAGGACCACTGGGTGTTCTATGGAAGCAATGAATCATGAAACATTACATCAAAAACTAATGATGTACTCTATGGTGACTAACATAACACAATAAAAAACAACACAAAAAGACATAACAATCCTTAATATATACACATGTAACAACAGAGTGTCAAAATGCCTGAGACAAAAAAGTAAGGGAACTGCAGAGAGAAGTCTATAAGCCCACTATGAGGGCTGGAGCTCCAGTACTCTTCTGTCTGTAACTGACACATCCCGCAGAAAATCAGGAAGGATACTGATGATCTGAAAAGGACCACTCATCAGGTAGACTGACATCTCTAGAACACTCCATCCAACAACAGCAGAATACAACCCTTCTCAAGCCCATGCGGAATATTCACCAAGACAGACAACTTCTGGACCATAAACCACACACCTTTGCAAATTTACAGAAAAGAAATCCCACCAAAAACATTCTATGATCACAATGGAATTGAACTAGAACTCAGTAACCGAAAGGTTGCTGGAGAAATTCTTATTCAGAAATGAAACAACACACTTCTAACTGATCCAGAGGTAAAAGAAAAAGTCTCAAGAAAAAAATTTAAAAGCTATTTTAAACTGAGTGAAAATGAATATGCAATTTACCAAAATCAAATAAATGCATGAAATGGAAAAGAAGAAAGATCTAAAATCAATACTCTAAGACTCCACCGGAGGAAATTAGAGGAAAAGAGAACAATTTAAACCTAAAGCAAACAGAATAATAAATTGTTGGTTGTTATATCCTGGCACCAAACTGTGCCTCCTTACTTGATCTATTTGCAAGGAGAATTGAAAGGGAAGAGCTTTCTCGTTCAGAGACTCAGTGCAGCCTTAATGCCTCATCCGTACCTCATGCTCATGCCTTCTCTGCACCTGGCTGAGTCCCTGACTTTTGGAAACAGGTTCCACGATGATGCTTCTCACGTGGCTCTCACCACTTTAAACTCCCATCAGTAAGTGAGGGGGTATTTGCCCTTCTGTACTGGTTGCCAATTGCCCATCCATAATAAGGGTCTTGCTTCTGTGAGGGGGCAAGGGACCTACACGGGCAAACAACATTCCAAAGTTCTATTCGGTGAATCCTTTGTTTAACCAAAGGAGCCAGAATAAATCTCACCACTCTAAGAGTGGAGGCTGAGAAAACCCGCCGACCCATCAAGGTGGGCCAGATGCCCTGAGAGCCTGAACCACGAATGGGGAGCATAATAGTCCTAAAACACAAAGGGAAGTGAGAGATAGGCAGAAGAAAGGGTGAGATAGGACAGCAGGGTCCTGGACAACAATGGCTCTGCCCAGTTGAGAAGCCACAGGTGCCCCAAAGGAATGCCTCATGAATATAACAGCCAATCCTAGAGGGCTTTCCGTTTCTCTTACCCTTGTCGAATCAAATCGTACTTGACAGTTGTAAAATCATGGGGATCTGGAGAAACCACACAAGTATCCACGAAGAGCCTCAGCGTGGGGTTGGCGCTATGGAGCGTGGCCTGAAGGAAGACTGCTTTCTTCTGGCTGGCGTAGTATGGCCCCATGTTCCTCACATGCTGGGACGTGGGCAACTCAAGGAAGGATATGGACACGTCATAGCCACCGCCCTCCCTGGGGACATCAGCCCCAGGAATGACTTCAAGTGCAGACGGGCCATCCACCGTGCAGGTGAACTTGAGCTGAGGTACCCTATGCCGCACGAAGACTCGGCCGGGGTGGCCGTGGATCCGGCCTCTGATGGAGTTGGAGTAGCTGAGGGAGCCGAACCCTTCCTGGGAGGACGAGAGGGGAGAGTTGCTGGCCAGTGCTCCCGGCTCCTCTACAAACACCTTTCTGCATGGGCAGAGGCCGCTCGTTCACACGCCTGCTCGGTGCCAGCTGGGGGCCTCGGGCCCTGATGCGGAGCCGTTGTGTCCTTGCTGCGTGCAGTTCAGGGTGCCTGCAAGGGGCCTCCCAGGAGACTCCCTTCTTCCCTCCCTTGAGGGCCAAGCCGCGCTAGTATGAGGTGGGGCAGGACGTCCATGCTAGCTACTTGGCTCTTTCTCTGCCAGAGTTCTCCCCACATTCCATCCCCTCAGCCCGTGGCGGTCTCAGGCAAGACAGACTGTGGCCCACTGGTGCTCCTCTCCTCTCTGCCAGCCCCTCCCTTCTCTTGGCTCCGGACCAGTTCTGGCTCCTCTCCCTCCAGCTCTGGGCCTGGCCCTGCTCCCCTTCGGTCTCAGCCTTGCTCTTCCAAATCCAGCACGACTAGAAGGGCTAAGAGGGTGCTGAAGGCCATCGTGCAGAGTGCCCTTGCCTGGTAGCCCGGTCCCCACAGCCCCCGTGTTCTGCCCAGAGACTCAGCCTGCCTCATGACACCGGTTCAGGGAAGCTTCTGCTTGTGGGACTCAGATCCTTGACATTCTGCCTGGAAGCTCTGAGAACCTCCCCATCAGCTCAGACCAGGTCTGCCTTTCTAGACCTTTCCTTTTCTACTCATCCCCCCAACCCCTTCCCAGCCCCCATTATGAAATGTTAATATAGTGAAGACATTCTTTATGTTCTGCATGAATATCTGTGCTTTATCCAGAAAAACTGATTTTTTCCCCCTAAGAACAAGGTTCTCCTTTGCCCCTTGAAGCAGACCTTGCCCTGATGCACAGATGAGAGGAAAATCTTAAGTCCTTGACCACACAGCCCTGCCCCTTTCAAGGGGACCTAGTGCTTCCTGGTGCTGATGGCCTCCGGTCCCTTCCTCGAGCCCTCCAAGCTTGCTGCTGTGGGGCCCGGGCACCAGATGCCCCCTGTATGGAGGACTCCTCCCACTCCCCTCTACCTAGCTCCATCTCCTTCTTCAGGCCTCGGTTCCTTGGCCACCCTCTTCCAGGTGGCCTTCTTCCTCCCCACACCATTTCCTGTTCCCTTCCTTGTTTTGCTGTCTTCTGAGCATCTATAAAACGATTCTCCTGTGTGCTTGTTCGGTGCCTGAACATTAGAGCTGGGGAGCAGGACCCCCATCGGTCTTGTTGACCACTGTGTCCTCAGCACCTAGAAGGTTGCTCAGCCCTGACTGAAGCCCGTGTTCCGGGGCAGTGTGTTCACCATGGGTGGCCCAGGACTGGCCATCATGCCGAGGGGTTCCTGACCTCCTGTGTCCTCTGGCCCCCGTGTGGTGAGAGTTGGGCCAACCAGGGCCGCAGAGGACAGCAGC
This sequence comes from Spilogale gracilis, assembly GCA_004023965.1. NCBI lineage: Eukaryota > Metazoa > Chordata > Mammalia > Carnivora > Mephitidae > Spilogale > Spilogale gracilis. Next base: position 26,323 of record PITA01018177.1, on the reverse strand, counting down.
AGGGTCCTCTCTGATGGCCTAGAAACTTCTGGGGTGCCCACCTGCCAGACACTGGGGAGCTACTGACATGGCCCCTGGGACAGAAACCTCTGGTAAAAACTAGATGTTTTAGAGCAAAAGCGGTAAGAATAACCGTGATCTGCATAACCAAATAGACAAAAGGTGAAGTAGGGAGTCAAAGTGGTCACTTGGCATCATGCAGACTCTTTGAATGAATTAACCTCCAACAATGCCAGAGGTTCGCTGTACTTGTGTGTGTGTCCACATATGGACACAAAAGAAGAGGGGAACAACCTGGGTATCTAGCAATGGAATGGGCTATATTGTTAGATATACTGAGGAAAAGGATTTCATAGTTAGGCACTCTTCCTTTATCCTTGGTCTACTTGACATTTTTCTGTGAAATAAGCTAAGGAACAGGAAATAAACATATATATTTCATCAGCTCTACCTGTCCTTGATATATGCTTTCTGGATGGGGAAATACAGCTGGTTGCCTGGTTAGAACCCAGCAGTCAGATAGACAGATCATCTGTCCTCCCCATGCCCAGCACCGTGGTCTGCCTGGAGGAGGCGTGCACTGAAGGTGAATAAAGAAGCATGTTGTGGAAAACCCTTGGCTTTGGAGCTAAGAGAACATCATTCATTGTCTGTTCATTGGATGTTAACCCATCCATCAGTCTAGCACTCAGCACATATTACTGTGTATTCCAAATTCAGCATGTGTTCCAAGTTCCCAAATGGGAGGAAAATTTCAGACAAATTACTGAACTCAGAAATAAGGTCATGGCTGTGCCTTTCCTCTGTCCCCACCAGGTTTTGAACAGGTGGTTGAATTTTCCAAAAGCTCTCCTTGGCCGCCATCCACAGACGGGTACCACCCCCTCGGCAATTTCTTACCTGTCTGACGGTGCCACAGCGACCATAGGGGATGTTGAAGATCAGGTAGCGCCCGGTGACTTGGGGGCGGCACAGCTCATCATTTAAATGGATGTCCCAAGAGGAGTAGCCCAGCCTCCGGAGATAGCCTCGGTCAATGGTGACTTGGAAGAGGTGAGGCGAGCAGGAGAGCCGGGCTGCAGGAGGGGGAGCATGGGGAGAAACTCACAAAGGCAGTTTGGCCCACCGGACCGGTAGGTGCAGGATGGGGGTGTGTGCTTACTTTATAAAGTGTGGGCTGTGCCTTGGGCGGGGGCTGGCTCAGCTCTCCTCACTCCCTCCCTTTGACTCTCACTGATATTATTTATGTCCCTCCTTTCCAAAAGTCACACCAGATCCTGGGAGTCCTACCCACTGCACATGTCCTTCGGTCTGAGTCAGAGTCTTGTCTAAAGATTTAAAGGACAGCCCACTTGCCACATTGCGGACCCCGGAGGTTGAACACACATCTCTCTGAGGCTTTGTATGAGTGGACTTTGGGAAAAGAGAGTGGCAGCAAAGCAGGAGGGAGCATTAAGAGGCTTCTTCCCCAAACTCCTAAGACCCACAAGTAGCTGGAGATGCCAGAGTTCTCATGGAGACACAGAAAAGCCCTTCTTTCTGCCCAGGACACTTGCTCTCTCAGCTCTGCCTTCCTGAAACCTGGAGGGGAGGACTTACCTTTGTCCTTGGGAACAGCAGAGGCAGCTGGACCTGATGAGGGGAGATGGGTAGAAGCAAGGGTCAGCTGGGCAGACACCCTGGAGGAGGAGGATGTAGCCAGCAGTAGAACGGCTGTGCGGGGAAACGGGCTCATTCAGTTTAGCTATTACTGCTGGAGTACAATGGCTTGAAAATACTCCAGGGCGATGGGGATAGGGAAAGAGGGTCTTGGGCCTCCTTAGGGAGCCGGAGGGAGGGATTTCTGCATGTATGTAGTGTCGAGAATATTGGTGTCTTCAATGCTGAGATTTGTTAGAGCAAAAGGATAGTCAATACAGGCCTTGCAGGTTCTAAACACCGTTGTCTGTGTGAATCATGGCTGGCCACATTCACACAGCATGCTTGGGATCTCAGGCTGGGACACAGGCAGTCTGTGGCTCTCCAAGGCCTCTCCAGCTCAGAAGCGAGGCAGGACAGTAACCCAGGGCCAGGGCCCAGCCCAGGAGGCATGGCTGGTCGCATTCACTCAAGCCCTTCAGATACCGTTGGCCCCAGACCTCTGGTCCTTTGGTCTCTATACCCAAATGAAAGGGAAACTCCTTGGTGTATAAACCAAGAGTGGAAAATGAATTCCCCTGTCCAGTGGGCCTGCTGACAGCAGAAGGAATGGCTGCGACTGTGAGCAGACACAGTGACCGTGAGGATCTGGGAGATAAGGATCCCAAGACCCCAGGCTCACTCTGACTCATAAGGCTCTCTGGGGGATGGTTTGTCTCTGGTGGACGCTGATGGTTTTTCTATTTAGGATCCATTTCTATGAACAACCAGAGTACCTCCCACACAAAGATAAAAGCATTGGGAGTGATTCCTTTGTTTACCTGTAAAAAACTAAGTATAGAGCAGACAGAGGAGCTCGGACTTGTTCACCAAATCTTAGAATTCTGTCACTTTTTGAGACTCACCTGGGTACACTTAGGACAAATATAAGAAGTAGTACTCCACACAGAAGAGGGTCGACCTCTGGAGGTCAGAATTCCAACAATGGGTATCGAGTGGTAATAAAAAGTACTCCAGGAAAGGGATGGGCCGAATCTGGGATGAAAGGGACACAGGGCAGCCCAAGATACTGTCGGGTTCCGGCTTCTGAGGGCGGGCTCGAGGGTGTCCAGCTAAGACTGTGCCCTTGATGACCTTGTAGGAAATTGGAAAAGGGTCTTTGTGGTCTGCCTGAGAGCCTCAAGCGCTGTCCTTAATCATTGCATCATACTGTCACTTCTTCCTTTGCCCTCAGAACCCTGTAGCCGTATTTCAGCACAAATACTGCCCTGAATTGGAATTCGACAAAATTGATGAATAAACCACAAGGCTGTCCCATGGAAATATTCAGCACATGGGTCTTGTGACAAACACGCCCTTGCTATCCTAGCAGCTGGCACCCTGGTGCTGTCCCTTGCCCTTAGGAAGAGGCACGGGCCGTAGGCACACACCTGCGCAGATCACGCCCGCATCCTCCCGGTGCCGGCAGTTGTGTCGCGCCCAGCCTGAGTGACCACAGCGGCCCAGCGCGTCCTCGGTGCCCGCGCAGCACACGTCGTCCAGCAGGATGGGCCCCGAGCCCGGGCCGAAGCGACCGCGCCCGGGGGCAGCGAGAGCTCGCCCGCAGCCCAGCAGGCGGCACACGACACGGGCGTCCCTGATGTCCCAATGGTCATCACACACCGTGCCCCACACGCCCTGGTGGCGGACCTCAACCCGGCCCTCGCAACGGCTGCGCCCATCTGCCAAGCGCAGGGGCAGGTCTGCGGAAGGACAGAGAGTGAGTCAGGCGACAGTGGTGGGAGGCGCGCTGGCCGTCCTCTGCTGCCCCGCATCTCTGGGGGCGCGTCATTTGCCGCAGAAGAAATGACACCCCAATGAGATCCACCATGCCTGGTGGTGCTGCCTTCTCTCTGTGTTTCTCTCTCCCTCCTTTCCTACCCCCCCACCCCTACCCATGGCACTCCCTGTCTCAGAAAACGTCAAACCTGCATTAACTGAAGCTCTCAAAGATTGGAGGGTATTGTCAGCCTAGTTGCCCAGATACCTAAGAATTTAATCATTAAACAAAAATACTAAAAAGAAACATAACAAAATGGTGAAAGCCTCCAATCTTTGGAGTACAATTGTTAAGGCATTGGCTCGACTTAAACAAAATATATCTCATAAAATTTCTTTTACTCTTGACGAATAAAAGCCAACATTTGGATTGTAAACAGTGTCTTCTGTGACCTAGCTAGGCCACTTCCTGGTGTTTACTCAAAATGAAAACAAATGTGCACTGAAAGATTTGTACATAGCAGAATTCTCCACTGAAGGAGGAAAAACTGGGCAGCACACACATGGCCACCAGCAGGAGAGGGGATAAATTGGAGACTGTCCACCCAATGGAATATTAATAAGCAATAAAAAGGAACAGAATACCAAAATCAGGAACCATCTGGACAAATCTCAGAAACAATTTGTTAAGCAAAAGAATTCAGGCACAAAAGAGCACTTACTACTTGATTCCACTTATATGAGATTCTAGAAAAACAAATCTAATCTATAGGGACAGAAAGCAGACCAGTGGTTGCCTGGGAGATTTACTGCAAAGGGACAAGAAAGAACTTTATGGGGTGGTGGGAATGCTCTACGTCTCAAATGTGATGGTCGCATAGTTGGACATATTGGAAAAAGCTCATAGATGTATGCAATTCATTGTATAGAACTGTACTTCGAAATGGGATTTAAAAAGTAAAAATCATTTTAAAAATCTGTATTATGTTGGTAGTGCCACACCCATAGTGTGGAAAGTGATTTGTCTTCATATAAAGTGATTGCTGGGGACTGTTTCCAACTTCCTGCTTTCTTTGGCCCATAGAAGATGTTTAGTGACATTTATTAGCATGTTTAGTGACATTTATTAGCATCATAAATACCGCTGGATGTTGTTTCTCTGTGGCCACAGTATCCTGGTTTAGGATGATTGCTTACTCCTCATTTAATGTGTTGTTTGTGATATTGGAGCAGAGTAACCATGCTTGTCTAAACTGTGAATAAAGGCAAGTATCTTTCAGGTGAGGTGCAGGAGGTGAATGTGGGGCTTCCGACCCAAAAAGAAGTGTGTATGTGTGTGTGTGTGTATACACACACATCTGTGTCTGCACCTATTTACCTATTAGCTCATAAAAGTTTTCTGTAAGGAGCAGCAACTCTGAAAAAAAAAAAAAGACCCTAACAGTATTAATAATGGTTTGATAATGTAAGTGCTGAGAACAAACACAAGTTACCAGGTGAAGGGGTCATGTCTTCGCCAGTTGAAATTATAACTGTAAAAAAGAAAAATTGAGCTTAAAAAATGCATACCATCAAAGTCACATATTTATATGCAAACATGAAAAGGAACCACATATTTTCTCGAGGTTTAGACACCAGTCATTTTTGTTTGAGTTTCTGCATAGGTTTAGGTGCAGAAATACTGCTGACTAAGTTGTAATTTCTTACCAAAATGTAATAAGTGGTGTGTCCTGGTTTTTTCTACAAAAAGAATATGATTTGTTACATGGTCAGAAAAGAAGCCTTATGAATATCCAGAATTTTTATAGGAAGAATATAAAAGTATTAGATTTTGTAGGAAAAATATTTATTGGTGTGACCTATGTGAGTCAGGTCAATATGAACATATTTAAAAATTCTAAAGAATAAAATAATTTGATCAGGACAACTAAATGAAGAAAACCAATCAGATTTCATAAAAACATTTTTAGATAAGAGAAAGATCATATCTGAGAGGTGTGCCTTCCATGTGTAACATACAGAGGGAAGCAAGGTGGGAAAAGTGACAATGCATTTTATAAGTACAGTTGTGTAAATTACCACACAAGTGAGGGTTAATCTAGCAACAGGCATATGGTCTTTACCAGGTGATGGTGTCACTTTTGCTGAAATCAGATTTATGGCTGCCAAAAAAAGAGAGAAAAAAATTATTTCTACTCAAAAGAAAGCATTAACATCCCCTGTGAAATTTCACATTGTATGCTAAGTTTATGAAAATAAGTCTGATCCGTAAGCTCACAGCATAGAATCCACCTGCTTACTTATCTTGTGGAATTACACACCCAGGAGTAGAATGGCCTCTGAGGAGTTGGCAGGAGATGCTTACTGCTATTTTATTTATTTATTTTTTAAGATTTTATTTATTTATTTATTTGACAGAGAGAAACACAGCGACAGAGGGAACACAAGCAGGGGAGAGTGAGAGAGGGGGAAGCAGGCTTCCCGCCGAGCGGGGAACCTGATGCGGGGCTCGAACCAGGCAGTCCAGGCTCAGGACCTGAGCCAAAGGCAGATGCTTAATGACTGAGCCACCCAAGCATCCAGGTGCTATTTTACCCTACTCATCCTGTCCCCACATCTGCCTCCACCGTGCTCAGAATCATAACGTCCCTCTCTTCGCTGCGGACCTCTCTTGGGGAAACAGGAATGTGTTTTCTCTGAGTGTGTCCACTGCTGCTGGGCTGCAGTTTCTCAGAAGGTCACTCCCCAGGGCTCCGGTGGAGAGGAGAGAGCATACCTGGTGAGGAGGCCTGGTCTCCCGGAGTGCGAGTGGTATCTGCAAACAAGAAGAATCAACGTCACATATCGGTGAAAAGACAATGGGATGTTTCGATTTATACAACAGTGTGCTAGACGGTGGAGTTGCAAATGGGTGGAACCAACACTATCGCAATCCACTTCTCTTCCGTTTGGGTGCGTGGGGTGGGTCAGAGCAGCACCTGTACCATAACACAGATCACCAAGCAAGTGGAGGCGGGGAGCCCCTGCCCTTGCCTCCCATGGACACATCTGATTAAGATCAGGGCAACAAGTGGAGGGCATTTCCTAGTGGAAGGACCCCCTCCTGTGACTATGGATGTATGAAGAGAACATGGAGCTTCATGTCTGTGAAAAGGGTGCTGGGACTTCTGTCTACATCAGGGATTCTACCACAGACAAGATATGTGGTACCTCTGTCCATTCGTCCAACAGAAAGAGGGAGAGTTGATCATATTTAATTTAAGAAATGTGACAGGCAGAAAACATTACCAGAGGGTGTGTCGACTTCTGCTGAAGTTGAAGACACATCTGTATGGGGACAGAGAAAACAGGACACTTAGAAATCGGAGAAAGGACACTTCAGTGTGTTTTTTCATTCAGCCTACTTTGTGGTCAACATGGTCATTTGTGGGCTCATTTTCTAAATGGAATGTGGTTAAGTGAGAAGCTGGTCTCATGATTTAAACCAGACAACAAGAGAGCCTTTACCAGAGGGAGAAGTCACTTCTGCTGAGGATGAAGAGGTATCTGCAGAAAAAGAGAAAGAAAGACCTAAAAACCAGCTGAGAGGAGAGGACTTCTGGGGGTTTGTTCTTACTGGGGCTGTGCTGGGGATAAGCTTTCCATGGAACAGCCTCGTCTGATGAATGGAAGTCCAAGAAGAGGCACTTAATGGGGCAGGAGCCAGTGTCTTACCTGGTGTGGAGGTCACAGCGGTTGCTACTGAAGCTGCAGGAAAGCAAAAATAACAAGGCAACAATAAGACAGGCATATCAGGCATACATGTTCTTAAATACAAGAGACGTAAAGGTGGCCGTCCTAGATCAGTATGACTAGACTGGCTTGTCTTCCTTCTTTCCAGACTGGGGCTATGGCAGGACATCCCTAGATCTTCCATTGCCTCTAGGCCACCTCTCCTCTCCTTGGGTTTCCATTCCTCTTGCCCACCCTTACTTCTCCCCATGGAGAAGGTGGACATTATCTAGTCAGAGGGCAAGAACAATTGGTCCAAGTTTTCTCCCAGTATGGGCTAGTCTAATAAAGATTTTGTAATTGGAGGGATTCCTTTGCCTGGTCCTCCCTCCTCTCCTTGAATGGTTGGAAGGCACTGACACAGGAAAGGGAGAGCTATGTAGCCTGGAACTTTCTGTAGGTGGGCTGTCCCAAGACCCAGCATGAGGGTACGTAGGGTGGCAGGTTCATTTGCCTCTTGTACTAAGAGTTGCCCTCCAACCAAACCTTCTCAGGAATATGGGCCATATTTTGGTCTTGACTCTGGTGTTTTATTTAATTGTTTCAGCACCTAGAGTAGGAGAGAGCACCCTCTTTATTGTCCTCCCCACAAATAAACCTCTAACACTCTATTTGTAAAATTGTTCACCCCAAACTCACATTAAGAACTCCTCAGATAATTGCAACCAGCATCACTCAAGATTATCGTACAAGACAAAAGTTACTTGTTACCACGGTCAACTCTGTAACCCTCAGTACCTGTCACAGAGGTACAGGCTCGGTGAGCATCCTCACTAAATGCTGGATGAATGTCTAAGGAGGATCAAAGCCGCGGCTTGACTCCCCACCAGCCTGCCAACACCCATGCTGTGATTGGTCTCCAGGAGAAATTTCCACCATGGGCACTTGATGTTGGATCAATACTCAGTCCAGTGAATGACTTATTTTTGAGTTTGGGAATTGGCTAAACTAATTTTTACCTTGGCCCATGCATTTAGCTGGGCTCCTGGAATTCATTCACCATCAGGGAGTGTAGAATCCGGGCAATATAAACATATTTAAAAACACTAAAGAATAAAATAATTTGGTTGGACATAAACAATTGTGTAGTGAACTCCCTGAAAACTCAAATGAGATAATTTATAGCAAATAAAGTGGATAGAACCCACAAAAACATCAAAATTACCTGTTGAGGTGCGTACAGTAAGACTGAAAGATTCTGGAAATGAGAAAAGGCAATTGGTCAAAACCTGCCAAATGGCAAAAATAATTGTTTTATAGTTAACTCATTTTCTTCTTTCTGTCCCAGGAGCATGGAGATCAAGAACGTCATTTATCTAATCAACAGATTTTGATTCATCCATCCCTTCTATGGCAGACACTGTGCTAGATACTGGAGTCAAACAATAAAGAAATCGAGACAGGGCTCCTGCTCTGCCCAAGTGCAGCTATGACCAGTGCCTTGAAGGAGAGACAGGTGATGTTCCGAGAACCTGTGGCGGGTGAGATGAGTTCCCTTCTCTCTGTCATCCAGAGAGACACACCACCACCTCGTGCCTGGCAGAAAGGCTGGCCCAGATGAGGCACTCTGCTCAAAGACAGTGACAACCTGACACTCTCAGCCCCCTGACACCCAATCCAAAGCTGGCTTCGGCCCTGGAGACATGGCACAGGCAGTCCTGCTGACCCATCGGCCTACATTTACAGTGGGCAGAGGGCATTACCAGGTGAAGAAGTCATTTCTGCTGAAGTAGAAATTATGCCTAAATAGGAAACACAAACAGGAAAATCAGTCAATCAATCAGAAAGTGTTTATGCATTTTCTAGTTCTACACCATTCTGCCTTTCCTATGTTCTCATTTACCTGGTTTTGTTGTTAGAATTCAAGTGTGAGGACCAGTCATTTACCAACCTCTTGAATAAAAGTAAGGGCACCCAAAGCAAAACACGAATCATTACAAATGAAAACTTTCTGAAAATGGAGCATGTTTCCCTGTCCTGCCCTTTTCAACAGGAGACATAGTCCAACCTGCATGATTGAGGCTCATGGGGAAGAAACCACTGTGGCTCAGGGCTGTCATACAGGGATACCTCAAAGGATGTTGAAGTTAGTGGGCATTGGGGGTCCGTATCATACCATTTGGAAAGTCTGGTGACACTTCCTGGGTTTCTGAAGACTTCTCTGGTGGTCAGACGGTCTGTTAGCATTTCCTATAGTAGCCACTGTGGCTGTTCTACGAGCAGCTCTTCTCCCTCCCTGTCCCCAGACCCCTCTCTGGTTTGTTGTCTTTCATAATACACGGTGGGGGGATCATGTGTGTGCAGGAAGGAAGAACAACAGGATCTGCAGATACTCTCATGTGAGCTCGAATGTTGGGACCTAAACTGGGCTGTGTAGAGGCCCTCTGTGTCTATTTCTGGATTCTGTGTCTATTTTCCAAGGGATTAATTCATCCCAGTGACCCCTGGACAAACAGGATAAATGTACTATCTAGGTGGAATTTCAGCACAGAAATAGCCCCTAAAAAGGCAGGAAGAGGGCAAATCAGAAGAGGTGTTACCAGTTCCAAGGGCCAAATCTGTGGCTGCAGTGGAGTCGGGAACTGTCAAAGCAAGCATAATTCGAAGAAGTTTTAATTAGATACCATCCTTGTCCATTAAATTCATTGGTAAATAATATTTTTTTTAAAAAAAATCATCCTGTTTACAAATTCTTCCCCAGCTGTGTTCATATTTGATTATGCTCTCTTCCTATTTGATCTTCTTCATCTCTGTATCATTAAGCTGAGGGAAATAAATAATGAGGAAGATGGTATTTTGGTCTGGGATGCAGGAGACTTGGGTTCTAGCCTCTGCTCTTCGTATAACCAAGTATGTGACTTTGGACAAGTCCCATTGCTTCTCTGAGCTTCCTCTGCTACATCGGAAGGGCTAGTCCATGGATTAGAAGCAGCTGTATCACCTTGTTAGAAATGTAAACCCCACAGGACCCACCCCAGAACTACGGAATCAGAGCTTGCATTTCAATAGATCTCCAGGGGGGGCCTGGGTGGCTCAGTGAGATAAAAGGTTAAATGTTTGACTCTTGGTTTTGGCCCAGGTCACGATCTCAAGGTCAGGAGATGGAGCCCTGAGTTGGGCTCTGCGCTCAGTGGGGAGTCTGCTTGAGATTCCTTCTCCCTCTGCCTCTGCCTCTCCCACTTAGGCTTTCTGCTCTCTCTTCCTCTAAAATCAATCAATCAATCAATCTTAAAAAAAAAAAATCTCCAGGTGATTATTTGAACACTGAAGTTTGGGAGGTACCAAGCATCCAAATGGAGATGGCTCTAGCCCCAGAAATAATTGGCACAGGCCAGGAAGAAACCAGACAGCACTGCCCATGTGAAGGGTCCCTTTCCTACTCAATCCCAGACAGTTGGTGCCTTGACAAAATTCATGCTAGCACTTCCTGTTCTCTGGGTTCTCCAAAAGAGCTTGGAATCTGGACTTTTATATGAAATCACTCATTTGTAAAATGTGGTATTAAGAAAAAACGAAACATTGCATAGGCAAAACTCTCTCATCTGAATCAAAACCTCTCCCTGTGTCAAAACTGGCTCATTGGGTGGCCTGCTTGTGATTTCGGGTCTGAACAGTCTCTAGGGTTCTTCCAAATCTTGAAAAAAAAAAAGTTGTACAGTGATGGTGTCATATTGAACTTGACCTTGCCTGAGAGACCTGGCAGCTGATTCTCACAAACCCAAACACAAAGAGACAACGCTATGTCATTGTCTGATTTTCTTAGAGGTCAGTTTCTCCCTCACCTGTTAGAAGGTTCTGAGAGTTTGGAAATATGGACCAAGAACTACTTTCATGAGTGTTTACCGTGGGAGAAAACTTGTTCTGAGATGGTATTTCTCTAACTTACTTAGCCATATATTGATCAACTCAAGCTCTAGGATGATCCCCAAAGTCCCCAAGAGGGAAGTTCACAAACAGACACATGTGTTGCTTAAATTAGAGAGTAGACAGCACACAAATCCCTTAGTGTGACTATCAAGCCCCCGTCACTGTGCACGTGCCCTGGTATGTGCCACCCAATTTCCAGGACAAGTTTCTTCCTGTTCTACAGATGAAGAAAGGAGGTTCTGGGAGATAAGGGGACTTACCCATTGTCACCCAACCGGTTAAGGCTAGAGCCAGAATATAAGCCAAGATTCTTGGGCTCCAAATTCTGTGATGTTACATTTCTTCAGAAGGTTTCAGTGGTCAAAGAAATGTAAGAAACACTGGGTCAAGCCAAGTGTTAAAAAGATCCTTTGCCACAGGACTTGTCAGAGACTTTAATGGGCCAACAGACTGAATCTTCAAGAGAAGGATATGGTATTTCTCCAACTTATTTAGTCATGTAAATTATTTTTTAATTAGCATATGACTGGGTTGGTGTACTGTACTGTGAAACGCACATGGGAGATGCGGTACTCTATTATTTTCTGAAAATGTAGATTACAGGGAAAGCTTTGCCCATGATGCCTGAAATCCTGTGCTGTTAAAAAAATAAACTCATTCAATTACCAAATGTGTGAATCTGAAGGAGTCTCATGTCATTATAACTGGATCTCAGAGACCTGCAAGTGTGCCAAAGGCCAAGGGCACACATTGGGCAAATGATGTCCTCCATACAGAAGGGATGCCCCATTAGTAAGCATTCAATGAATATGTGTGCACCTTATATTCATTTGATATGAGCTTGGTATTTAGTTTCTGGTGATGTATAAACTTTAATCCTAACCATATGCAAAACCATCCAGCCATCTATGATTTATTAAAGGAAGAATGAAAATAAAATTACCAGGTGAAGTGGTCATTTCTGTCGCTGATGCTGAAAATGTAAAACAAAACCAAGACCAAAATGAGAGAAAATCTAAACAAAAATCCCACCCACCAGCAGAAAATTTAGAAGCTACCTTTTTACTTAAAACGTTTATGCCTCCGATGTACTAAAATTAGACACAAAAATGACTTCCGAAATGTGAAACTACAAAAAAGAAAGGCCTCTTGGATGAGGTTGAACTGGAGCTAGGGCTTCATGGAGGTGGAGGTGAGAATCACTGGTGGTTGTAAGGATAGTATAATCCCCTCACATGGGTCAGAGAGGCTGTTTCTCTCTGTGCAGAGCAAATATTTCCTAGGGTTGCAAAGTAGAGAAATGTTCCTAATTCTGACCTTAGGTTTCCAACACTGATTGCTCATTTTCACCAATCGAACTAGTGTGTACCATAGCACCAATATCTGAATATGGAAGGAGAGTGGCTCCTCAACATAATCAAACATATTATGACTTCTGATTCAATGTCACTTCTGTGAATGACCTATTATAGTTGAAACACCTAACGGATGCTGACCCCTCGGCCTGCTAAGGAAGCCTGATGAAGGCAGGATTGTCATTTGCTGTGCTCACTTCTACGTCTTCATGTAGAGTTGTGCCTGGTGCAGGGAAAGAGCTCCAGAACTATCTGTTAGATAAATGGATGCATTCACTGAACCCTATTATTCTTGTCTTTGCTCTATAGAATTAAGATAAGCTGGGCAGTGGGTATTTTCATTTCATCTGATTTGCTTTTCTAATCCTGGTTTGGCAGCCTGAAATAATGTGTACGTGGGCTGAATTTAAAAAAAAAAAAGAGAGAGAGAAAGGGAAACCATCTCAAACCACTGAGGACCCAAGGAAATAGGAGACGCTTTCACAGAGGGTCCAGGTGGGAGTGACTGGGCCTCCCCAGAGCAGCACCACAAGGCAGCTTTCAGGCTCAAAGCATAGTTTTAAGCCAAAGACTTGGAAGAGCGATTACCCCTGGGTGGATAACAGGGAATCTGGTGAACCCTTGAAGAGGGAAGAGACTGAGGGCTCCAAAGTGAACTCATGAGTGTAGTTTCAAACACTGGGTAAATCAGCAGATTAAGAGAGGCCGACAGGGCGCCTGGGTGGCTCAGTTGGTTAAGCGACTGCCTTCGGCTCAGGTCATGATCCCGGAGACCTGGGATCGAGCCCCACATCGGGCTCCCTGCTCGGCAGGAAGCCTGCTTCTCCCTCTCTCACTCCTGCTGCTTGTGTTCCCTCTCTGGCTGTGTTTCTCTCTGTCAAATAAATAAAATCTTAAAAAAAAAAAAAAAAAAAAAAAAAGAGAGAGGCCGAGAAGGACCCAGAGGCTTCTGGGAACCAATGTTGAGAATGGATGGTGACAGGTGTTTGGAGGACTCCGAGGGGACCTGAGCTTCCACACATTCGTTTCCATGTCCCCCTCGCTTACCCCCAGAGCCACGGCTCTGGCAATGTCAGGAGAAAGTCAAGAGTGAGTACCTGAGCCAATGACCTCAGCATCCTCATGGTGGTCACGGGCGTGGCTGGGCAAGCCCAGGTGCTGGCACTGGGCTAGTTTGGCTTATTGTCCTGGTGCGGCACATCGTCCAGGAGGATGCTCCCCACTCCCTCCCCAGAGCAGCCATTCCCCAGGGCTCCGAAGCCCTCCCAGCAGTCCAGCTGCCAACACACGACGTGGGTTGTGTTGGTGGCCCACAGGTCATCCCACAAGGCCCCCCACGCGCTGTAGTGGTGTACTTCACAGCGGCTCCTCCCATCCGCCAACCTGAGGACAGGCAAGTTGGGACAGACTCGGGGTTGTTACTGGAGGGGATTAGCTCTTCTGGCAAGTACTTTCTAATAGGGCTTTTTTGCAGTTTTTACCATAGCCAACACTGACGTCCACTGCTCTACCATCTCTCGCTTCCTTTTTCCAAGCCTCATAAGAAAAAGTTAAATTAGTGCTTACAAATGCAGTGACTGGTTTTTCCAGGCTAGCTCTGATTTCACTCCCTATCTTTGCATTTGAAATGGAATAATTGCAAGGATAAGGATAGATACTGATTTTAGAACTGGGTCATTAAATTGCTAAGCAACAGCATAGAAATAGGTAAAACTCAACTTTTCATTATTTTCTTTCTTTCTTTTTTTTTCTTTTCATTATTTTCTTTAGGCAAAACTCATACACTGGCCCAGGGTCACAGTTAGGTAAACTTTAGAAGCAGAGACTGGACCAGGAGAAATCCCTGGTTGCACACCTCTCCCACCGTGTCCGGCCTGAATCCTGGGGCACTGCCATTCCCAGGTGTAGCCTCGGGAACCCACTAGAAAGAGTCACTAGCTAGCAAGCCCCGAAAGAAGCAGTAAAAGGATTACCGGCTGGAAGATCTGTTCCTGTTGGTTCTGGGACAGCTTCCGTAGCTGAAAGAGAAAACCCGAGGCCCTCACATTAGCACAGGTGCACATCTGCGAAACGCTCGTGGACACACCAGCGGAGTGGGTGTGTGAACCCACATCGGTGCCAGTGTGCCAGTTCAGGATGGCCTGGCAGAGGCAACTGTGTTTCTATGACCACCTTTTCCCCAGCTGGCGAGACCCCAACTGGTGGCACTAATTGGAAGCGTCTATCTGAGCTTTTCCAGGGAGCAGCCATCGATAGCCACTCAGACCTGAACAGGACAGATTCTCATCTGCTGACATTTTGACTCCAAGTTTAATCGAGAGATACCAAGACTTGCTCGTAACGCCAAAGTTTCACTTTACAGATTAAAAAAAACAAACCAAAACTACCCAACAACAGGGTGGGATAGAATGACCCTTGCCTCGTCTGTAGCTTCACCGGTCTGGGGACTTTGTCTCCCCCAGCCCCTGAGGAGGGGGACTCTGGGCCATGGGGAGGGGCGTCACAGACATCTGCTGCATACATCGTTTAGTAGCAAAGGTAACCAGACAGGGTTTTTAAATGTTCATTCAGCTTTTTTGAATGTTTGCATGAAATTGGCCCTAAAGGCAAGAAAATCCCCAGTCGGGCAATCAGCAACTCAAGACAACGTCCCTATGTAGCTCTCACTGAGAAATACTTTCATGAGAAATTTATGGGATTGACACACATCAGAAAATCATTCCTGGAAATTAAAAACCATCCCAAACAGGGGCACAACTTCTTGCTTTCCTGGCACATTTTTGCTCTTAGGATCTTAGCTCTTCTTAGGAGCAGGGGAAGAAGCTGTGATGTCAGGCACACCTGAGACTAGTGTGACCAGTGTCCTGGGTTAGCCGAATCTGAGCGGGGTCCCGGGACAGGGAATTTCCAGTGCTACAACTGGGAAATTCCCGGGCAAACAGGACTGGCTGTTTTCATGACCTGGAAGCCCAAGGCTTTCGGGGTTGGCCTGCCTGGCCTGAGGGGGTCTGCTGCTTGCAGAGGGAACCTGGGCTTGGGGAAAGTTCAGGTACCTGAGCAGATGGCCCCGGCATCTTCGCGGTATCCACAGTTATGGACCGATAGACCGAGGTGGTGGCAGTGCCCCAGGCTGCTCTCATTGCCTGAGCAGCGCACATCGTCCAGGAGGATGGGGCCCGAGCTGCCCCCAAACAGACTGCCCCTGGGGGCCTCCAGGGCCAGTCCGCAGCCCAGCTGCCGGCACACCACCTGCGCGGCAGGCAGGCCCCAGAGGTGGTCACAAACCGTCCCCCAGGTGCCGTTGTAGAGGATCTCCACGCGGCCCTCGCACCTGCTCCTCCCGGCCGCCAGCCGCACCACGGGCAGATCTGCAGGGGCCAAAGGGCGGAGAGGCTTGAGAAGGTTCCTGCCACTCTCCAGCAAGACAGCATTCCCAGCTAGAGAATCTACCCCAGCCTACAGCCCGCTGGCTGTTATCTGGGCAGCCTGTGTCCACAAGCAAATGATAGATGCAGAGGAGACCATAGGACTGCTCCCTGGTACTGAAATTTAGCACCAACTCTATTGTGTTTCACCCTCACCAGGCCGTTTATGGGAGCCCGGGCCACATGGTGACCATCTAGAAGACACACTTAAAAACAACTTTCTGTGTTCTTCCTGTCTGGGGTATCATCTGTCGTGTAGTCTCTCTAAAAGTTCAAAACCACTCAGCAGAATGCTTGAGGTTCAGACTTCACATTCCTTACCCAGTTCTCTCGAAGAACACTATGGAGTTCTCAGAGCAAAATTAATTTCACCTTACTTGAATTTAAAAAAGGTTGAAGTATTTATTGGAGGATGAGGGAGGTTGGGGCTGGGAAACTAAGCGGAGGGGGGACATGGCTCCTCCCTGAAGGTAAGATGGTGACTGGATGAAACTCGCCCCTGAACCGAAAGAGGAAGGGGTTGGTTCTCAGGTGCTGAGCCCCAGAGGTTGGGTTGGTTCCTGGGGTCCCCTCAGAGAAGGGTCCCCAAGAGCACTGAAGGGGACAGCTTGGATTCCCTACAGCACCAGGGCCGGGAAAACTACACTGCCTACATTTCTGTGGGCTGCCAGTGTTAGCCTAGGAAAAGAAGTCACGAAATAAAATAATGGAAAAGATACCTATTGGATGAAAAACGTGTGGCTGTTCCCCAGGAACTGAAGAAACTGTACATGTGAAAAAGAGAACAGTCGTCATAAGGACATTGCAAAGTATCAATGCAGTTGCCTAATCTTTTCAATACCCTCTACCTCACATGCAAAAGTTTGCATCTAAACAGCCCTGTCCAATCTCTAATCAAATTGTTAGCATTTAATATGTGATGGTGGCTCACACATGTGTACATATCACTGTGGTGAAGAGTAAGACCATGAAAAAAATAAAGTGGATGGTAGCGCTGGGAGGGTGTGGCCCCACCGGCCCAGAGAGCTTCTAGGAAACGCGGGGTTCAGAAGTAGCGTCCAGGGGCCCAGGTGGGCTTGCAGGTGGAGCCTGGAAATTCTACCAGCAGGCCTGCCTGCCTCTAGAGCCTCCCGCCTTCTCTGGCCTGCCACCGTCTCTGCGGCACGAGCCCCTGCTTCGGGCCAGGGGCCGGGTCTCAGTCCTGCTGACATGCAGATCTCCTGTAGGGGAAGGATGACCTCAAACCTGCTAACGACCCAAACAGCTTTTCCTCTGGGGGCAGAGGACGGCCCCCTGGGAATGGGAAACCGCTCCCGGCCTTCACCTTCTGGGAAAGGTCTGGAGCTGAGAGCATTGTCAAGGAGAGTGAAGGGTGGTGAGGGAGACCTAGGGTGAGGGCCCCGGCACTAGATGGCTCGTCACCAATCAGCAGATAAAATGGAAGTGAACCCACGGATCCCTGGATGCCCAGCAGCTGCAGAATCTGCAGAGATAAAGGAAAACCCGAGGGTGGTTTAAGAACAGAAACGGGGCAGGGCACCTGCGGGGCACGGCCTGTTAGGCAGCCAACTCGGGTTTCGGCTCAGGTCAGGATCTCAGGGTGGTGAGATCGAGCCCCGCGTCAGGCTCTGTGCTGACTCTACTTGAGATTCTTTCTCCCTCTGCCCGCCCCCAACAAACAAACAAACAAATAAATAATCTTTGAAAAAATAATAGAAACGAGGGTGGTTGAATGTTTAGAATGTCATTGTCTCCGTTGAAAGGCGAGTCAAGCCTGTGCAAACAGTTGTTCTTACGTCTCTTGCGCTGTCCTGCTGGGGTTTTTACAGCCCGGCCCAAACCTCCAGGACAGTGATTCTGAAAGAATTCCCCCTAGGGACTAAAATACCACCACCACCAACACAGGTAACACCGCCCATTCACAGCATGCCATATGCTTGACGAAGCGTTCACGTGGGATGTCCCGTTTCACCCACCGGCAGCGTCGTAAGTACCATTACTGAAAATTTTACAGGGGATTAACGTTTAGAGTCTGTCGAGCTGAAGGGGGCCCTCCCATATCTTAAGCAGCTGGTAAGCCTTCCAGAGTGAGAACAGAAATCTGTCCTGGACGTGAGGAACCTTTAAGGTGTGGAGACATTTTCAGACTCTCTGTGCAGATTTCAGGCTTGGCTTGGGCAGCTCCATGACCGGCCCATCAGGCACCTGCCCTCACCTGAGCAAATGACACCAGTGTTTGATGGTGTCCCGCCGCTGTGTGTGAGCCAGCCGCTGTGAGGACACCAGCCCAGGGAGGAGTTGACATCGTCCAGGAAGCTGGCCCCTGGGAGGGTGGACACAGCCGGGCCACAGTTGGGCTGTCTGCCGAGCACACGGGCGTCATCTTGGGACCAGCTGTCATCACACACCGGGCCCCGGGTGTCAGCGTGGTAGACTTCCACACTTGCTTGACCCATTCATCAGTCGCAGGCCGGGACCCTGGAGGGTATTTCGGACGGGCCACCAGAAGAGCCAGCGCTTCTCAGAAACTGCCCGCTGATAATGACAACAAATCTACCTCTCCCTTCACTTCGTCTCCCTTGTTCACTTTTGCCCCAGGTATTACTGCTTTTCCGGAGGCTACAGTTGCTGGACAGAAGGTTTCTGCTCCTTAGCCGGCCGGCTCGGACCTGCCTCTTGGTACCAGCTG
Source organism: Spilogale gracilis (assembly GCA_004023965.1). Classification (NCBI taxonomy): domain Eukaryota; kingdom Metazoa; phylum Chordata; class Mammalia; order Carnivora; family Mephitidae; genus Spilogale; species Spilogale gracilis. Next base: position 7,820 of record PITA01018177.1, on the reverse strand, counting down.
CTGCTTCTCTTTCCCGGGGTGTGCTGAAGTCTTGGTTTCCGACACTCACAGGGTTTGCTGGATTTTTCCTGAGAAGCTGACATGCACGTACCACTTCAGGTGTGTGTGTGTGTGTGTGTGTGTGTGTGTGTGTGTGTGTGTGTGTGTGTGATTCTCTGTGTGCCCTTGCACACGTTGGTCAACTGACGACAACAGCTTCCACCTGTGCTGTTCGCAGGGTCGGGGGCCACCACATACGTGCGGATGCCCCTAGGAACTGACGGGCTGTCATTCCAGGCTGCGTCTCAAGTTCAAAGGGCAGGGTTGCAGAAGAGGATAGAGCCCAGGCATGCTCCGAACACAGCCAAGGACAGCCCATGGTGGGAGTGGGGGGCAAATCTGGGGTGAGCAGGCCACACTCAGCCCTCCAGACCAGTCCCCAGGAGCCGTTTGTGCATCTCTTAGCTTCTTGCCGCTCACTTTCCCACCACTGATTGGATTTTCCAGGCGAACCCAGGCATCCTCAGCCCTCCCTCCCACCCCGGCAACCGCCGCCTGTGTGCCCGTCTGAGGCTGCGGAGGAGTGTTTCCAGCGGGGACATTTTCTCCCAAAGCAGTCATGTTGGAGCATTTCTGAGCTAAAACTCGAGTCAGCGAAGGGAAGTGAGGAGAGAGGAAGAGCTCACCTGCTGATGTGGGCACCTCTGTCGGCTTCGGCAAAGATGCTAAGGGCAGAGTGAAACACAAAAAAGAGCAGAATTAACTGTCTGTGGGCCCTCTGCCTTGTGGGTTATGTACAATTTCTGATTCTGGATCGAGTCCCTTCCCTGTCCTTGCTCGATGGGGGTGCCCCTTCCATCGCCCAGCTGGTGTGTGTACCAGGAGGACAAGCAGATGATGCACATTCAAGAAAATCAGAGCATGTGGTTGATAGATGTTTTTTTTTGTAAAGCAGAGAGATTATCAAGAAAGCATTCTTTGGGCAACACTGCTGTTTAGCCTAACCTCCTCTTGTGTTTCCTTTGAAGGTATGAGGTCATTTCTTTTTCCTAACTCCCTTGCATATTGTATTTTACTCTTAAAGACTCTGCCACAAACAGACTGCTGACCTAACTTAAAATGTGACAATGACTGAGTCAGTTAGAGTCAGGGAAAGACCAGGTTACATGTTTGGCTTCTTCATTCTTTGTAATTCTGTTAGGTAAAAAAAGTAGTACTTTCAGAGATGACCCCTTGCAGTGCTTGGAAGGAGTGGGTTGACTCTAAATAATGCGCCTCTCCCGGCAGGCACTGCCCCACCCGCTCTACAGAGAGAGCACTGAGTCCCAGCATGGCTTAAGGAGGCAAAGGCTGTTATCCTCCTCCTCAATCTTGGCAATAGGAGGAGGCATGAGGCAATTCAGAGGTTTATTCAGGATCCCACACTTCGTAACTAATAAAGCCAGGGTGACAGATTTAGAGTACTTGGCTTCCAAATCACTGCCGAACTGCCCAGGGGGACTTTGCCAATATAAGTTACAGTTAATCAATAAAGAATAATAGAAATTACCAGAAATTGGGTGACTTATAGCAGCTGATGGTGTTGAGTATGGCAGGGAATCTAGGAGAGACATAAATCAAAGGTGAGCATATGTCATGATCTTTTATTCTTCTTGAACCGGAGAGGTTGATCTACTTATTTGAAACAGAAAAGTCTGTGTCTTATTCAAGGGAGAAATTGCCCCCAATCTGGGCATGTGAGAATGGCCCTGAGTTGCCATGATTATAAGCACTAGATGTCTTGGGTCACTGGGTTCATTTTTGTCCCAGTGACCCAGGACATCTAGTGCTTGTAGTCATCTGCTGGACATCTCAGGGTCTTCCCTGCCCCTTATGTGGATTTCCTATCTTTCCAGTTGGTTTGATTTTGTAATTCTTCCTGGGTGTGTGGATCCTGACACCCAGAACAAGTGTCAGTCTGCCAAGTGCAGAACTGTATGTCAAGGACGCACCTGGCGGGAGCCGAAGGGCCAGGGTGAAGGTGAACTCTGTCCCCATCACTTCCCACGCAGCTCACGTGGCTCTGTCCAGGGTTCTGTTCCCCCCCTCCCTGGTCCTTCATCCCCCAGCCCCATCCTCAGATGTCATATTCAGCATGTGGCTTCTTTTCCTGCTTTGCTTCAACACGGACTCTGCCCCTCGATGGCTCTCTTCTCCTCTCAGAAGCTTCTAGTGCCCTCACCCCTGCTTGCTCTTCCATCCTCTGGTCATTGTGGCCAGGTCTAGCTGATAAACAACTCTCCCTCTTCCCAGCCAAACACAGGAGGATGCAGAGATAATGGGGGCTTTTAAACTGCAAAAATTTAACTGGGATAAAACTGAGGAATAACAGCCCTGGGCTGGGACCTGGGCTCCCAGCTCTGTCACTTTAAGTGCCATCTCTGTGTCACCTGGGCAACAAGGGGGATGAACCGAAGAGATGTTTCCCAGAGGCATGACTCATCACTGGTGGGATGTGAGATAATTTGAGATGGCACGCCTTCTGTTTTAAGAGTTACATAGTGACAAAACATTACAATTTAAAATTTTAAATTGAGTTCCATTCTGATTAAGGATATTTTCAGATGCGCATGGGCATGGCATGAATTGATCAGATTAGACAGTTCATTATTTGTTTTAATTTCTTTAACATTGTTCTACTGTCACTGGGTCTATCGGTATGTATTGTCTATTTATGGTAAGTGATCCTGGCTGTCCACGTCTGGTGGGGATATAGAACTTCTTTGTAAAATGATTCCATGTAAATGAAAGAAAAGTCCACGAAAGAGAAAGCGTTGGGGAAAGTACTGTGGGTGGCAGGTGGGCGGAAAGCGTGCAGGACCATCTGAATAGCCAGAGCTTGGGAAACAGTGGCATTAGGCCCCCTCCTGCTCTGAGTGCGGTTGAGAACGCCATTTCACCCACCCGCTTGGGTCAGCATTGGACCCACCTGAGCAGATGACGCTGGCGTCTTCGTGGTGGCCGCAGTTGTGGGAGAACCAGCCACCGTGCAGGCACTGCCACAGCCTGGCCTCCGTCCCCGTGCACTCCACGTCGTCCAGGGCAATGGCGCCCAGGCCTTGCTGGAAATGGGCCCTGCCGGGGGCCGACACCACCCTGCCACAGGCCAGCTGCCCGCACACCACCTGGGCGTCACGCAGGTCCCAGCTGTCATCACACACCGTCCCCCAGGTGCCATTGTAGTGCAGCTCCACGCGGCCCTCGCACGGGTGGCTGCCGCCGGCCAGCCTGAGGGCCACATCTGGGAAAGGCAGACATGCCCGTGTCACACTCTGGTCGCTCCCCCTTTGCCTCTGCCTTCCAGAAATGGCTTGGGCATTTCCTGGGAGTTGACCGGCTTTTGAAGGCTCTGCTTTCTGACGTGGGGAGGGAGCCACCGAGGGTTAAAGTGGGCCAAAGGGTACTTTGGGTTCCATCTCTCACATCCATATGATTTTCTGAAGGGTGTTTTTTAAAGCTTCCCCACCCCCCCCAGATAGGATTGTCTACTTGAGAGAGGCAAAAGAAGGCCTCTGAAGGCCTGGTGTGGGGTGGCCAGCACCAGGCATGCTGACCCTGGTTGTGGCCACTCTCGGTGGGCAGCAGCTTGAGGCAGGTGTAAACATGTGTTGAATGAAATAGGCGCAAAGACAGCGTCAGGCAAGACCCCTCGGCACTGTGCCCTGCGTTTTATTGGAAGATGTGTGTGGCCGTGTTGTTCCATGGACCACAATGGGGGTCATGACCACTACCCCCAGTCCGATCTCAGGGGTAAATGAGGGAGTGGGGGGACCCCTGCCCATCCCTGGTGCCCCGTCAGAGGCAGCCACCCACCCTTGCCTTCATCACCAGGAAGGGCCAGGACCAAAATGACCAAAAGACTTACCAGTATTGTTCTCGTCTTGCACGATGGACTGATAGGATGCATAAAAGCCCATGTTGGTGACGATGGCGTCACTGTGGAAGACCACTGTCAAGCGATTTGAGGAGGAGGTGAATATGGGGGTTTTACCAGAACAGAATCTTCCCAGAGAAAACGATTCACTCTGTGGGCCATCAAAGACTTCAATGAAGTCATAGGGACAACCATAGAAGTTTTCCATCCTGCGAAGGAATCATATCACTCAGAATCCGTCTGCGGGAGCTTTTCCTCTGCAGGGATGGGTTCAGGGAGGGAAAGTTCTGGAAGAGCCACCTGAAATCCACATCTTTTCATACAGTTCGGAGGGAAATTTGTCCCTGCTGACAGGCAATATATATCTTTCTGTTTAAAAAAACCTTCCAGGGCGCCTGGGTGGCTCAGTGGGTTAAGCCTCTGCCTTCGGCTCAGTCATGGTCTCAGGGTCCTGGGATCGAGGCCCGCATCGGCCTCTCTGCTCAGCGGGGAGCCTGCTTCCTCCTCTCTCTCTCTGCCTGCCTCTCTGCCTACTTGTGATCTCTCTCTCTCTGTCAAATAAATAAATAAAATTTTTTAAAAATATAAAAAAATTAAAAAATTAAAAAACCTTCCAATTTGTAAAGTTCCCATGTAATTGCATTTTCTAAGCATGTATTATAAGCATAGAGAATAGAATTTAAGTGGTATGGACAGGTATTTGGTGAAAAATAAAATTTCTCCCACCCCTGACTGGTCCTTCTGGTTTCATTCTGCTTCTTAGAAGCAGCTACTATAAACAGTTTCCTTTTATTTCCTTCCAGATAGAGTCTAAGCCCAGATGTCAGCCACTGCCCCATTATCCAAGGCCATTCCATGGCCATAGCCCTACGTGTATGATGGACCCAAACCTGTTTAACTGATTCCCTGTTGATGGCAGTTAGGTTGTTTCAGATCCAGTGCTCCTACAAGAACACTGCCACGATGATCCTCAGTGCGTGAGACTTTATCAGTAGACTTATTTTCTGGAACTAAAATTGTTGTATTAAAAAACTCATGCCTTTACAATTTTGATCACGGGCCTCCAACGCCTTCCTCACTTTGGAGAATTAACTGGGGAAGGTGGCTTTTATCTGTGTGTCTGATTGTTTGTTTATTGGTGGGGCTGGGGGTGGTGGGTGGGCTAACTGTGTTTATTTTTTACTTTATTTTATTTTACTTTTACTTTTATTTTTTTATTGCGTTATGTTAGTCACCATACAGTAACTGTGTTGATAAAACTGAGCCAATGGGAGATAGGTACTCACTTCAGCACTTCAAATGTGAGCTTGATGCGAGCGCTGGTGTCCACGCGTATGTCCCAGGCACAGACCACATTTACAGGGTATTTCTTAGGGTACCAAGGGCTGGAGAAGGAGCCTGAATCGTTTGTGAGCAAACCGCCACAGTGAAAGTTTCCATCTGCAAGAAAAGGCAAAGAGACCCCATGAGAAGGAGGCGCTGACCCGTGTTGCTCTTTTCAGAGGGACCAGGAAGCAGAGGAGGGGAGTTTGCTCCACGGCTGCTTTGCCTCATAACAAAAAATTTGGCTTTGGGGACCCCTCTGAGTTTCTGACAGTGTTCTCTGTCAGCTAAGGGCATTACACCCGTCCTGTCGAGCTTATAGGACTTTGTGAGGAGAAATGACAGTGCCATATGGCTGACAGGGCTTTCTGGATCTGGATACACAGACAGGGCTGAGTGCGTGTTTTCCTGGAAAGTCCCAAGGACAATGCAAGCCTAAGCATCCTTTCTCAGGACGCGTCACCGGCCGGTTGTGTTGGAAGATCCCTTGTATTGTATACAAATCCCGGCGGAAGTCAGACACCAACGTCTGGCAAAGCATCCAGTTTATGGTTGGAGTCCTGGATTTGGTGTGGAATTTGAGTCAAGGGCTCCTCGGTGCTGCAGCTTCTCAGCATAAGAGGAAGACAGCATCAGCTAGCTGCTGGAAGCTCCAACAGGGAAGATAAGGCAAATCTAAGACCGCGGGAAGAGTTTAAGCAGAGTGGAAGCACCTGCAGCAGCGCTATCACCGCAGCCCATGCAAATACACAGAGGGAGAAGGATGCTTGAGACAGGGCTTTCTTCCAGGACACGCCTCAAAAATATTGACACTCAAAGCTGGGACTTCTCAAAGCTGGCTCTTTAAGAGCTGGGACACCCGTGCGCTAAGTGTGCGGATAGCCGTGTTTGGGTGCAGCTTGTTGGGGGCTGCCCTGCGGTTCCCGTCTCCTTGCTTTCCTCAGCATCTGTGGCATGACCATCCCCGCAAGCAGCTAGCCTTCTATCATGGCAGGGGCTGACTCACCGCAGCCCTGGGGCCCAGATATGGCATCGCTGGTGAACCTGAACGCTAACCACCCTGCTCTCTCCCCGCCCTCTGCAGCCTGCCAGCCCCACAAGCATGTCAACGCTAGTGGATTGTGTTGCTTTTGTTCATTAGCAACGGAAAGGTCATGCTGTCACCTGCGCCCTGATTATAGGATTAACCAGAAGCCAGGATCACAGACATCACTCAGAGACCTGGCAGCAGTTAAAATGTGCAGAAGAGCAACGGTACCTGTCGGTCCTACATTCAGATCGCCATCCACACCTACTCAAAGACCAAGGGAAAAAAAAAAAAGAATGAGTAAGACAGTCATCCTTAATGTTTCACAAAAGAAAATCAGGTGTTTTTTGTTTGTTTGTTTGTTTGTTTTAGGACAAAAACGCATTCTTTGTGCACAGCTGGGAATGTAGTAGCAGAATCTGTCAATGCTGCTTAAGGAATGGCAGGCCAGATCAGGGCCCAGTGGGTGTGGGGGCTCACTCTGCTTTCCAGCCTCATGATGTTTCATCTAATTGCTGGAAATACTGAAATTGAAAGTAAATAAAAATCTGGTATTTCTTTCCTTTTGCTCAGTTACATGGCTGTAGGAGCTCTGGAAACTGGGCGAAGCTCAGTCTTTCATACAGCACCGTGGAGGCAATACTGAGCAGAGAACGTGCCCACGTGTGATCTTGGATATGCCTTCGTTGCCCCATAAGTAAGGTGAGAATGTAACAGTCTCTTTTATTGGAGACTGGGAAGGTCCAACGGGAGCCTGAATGGACTGGTCTCCGCATGGAGCTCGGCACAGGCTAAGCCCTCTTTGGACCCCAGCTACTAGTCCTACTCGGGGGACAGTGGACTGTCACCAACACCATGGCATGTCTGTCCAGGAATGGGATGTCTGATGATACGAATCTTCCATCTAATTATCACAACTTTTAAGTGGTGGTAGGGGGGGCCGTCAACATTTTACAGACACACTAATTTAAAAGAAGGAAACCCAACTCTTAAACAAAGTGACTTAGAAAGATGCCTTGAAGCCCTGGATTCCTGTATGAGTAATGGCCTGCTGGCATTGACCTCTCCATGCCCAGAGGCTGCTGATGGGCAAGACTCTCTCGGAAGTGTGCTGGGCCCTGTGGGTCTCACCTGAGCAGATGGCGCTGGCATCCTCGTGGTGCCCACAGTTGTGGGCGAACCACCCCTTGTGCGTGCACTGCCACACCTTGGCTTCATTCCCTGTGCACTGAACATCATCCAGCATGATATGGCCAGCGCCTCCATCGAAGTAGCTCTGAGCTGGGGCTGATAAGGCCTCACCACAGCCAAGCTGCTGGCACACCACCCTGGCATCTGTCAGGTCCCAGCTGTCATCGCACAGAGTGCCCCAGGTGCCGTTGTAGAAGACCTCCACCCGGCCCTCACACCTGTGACTGCCGTTCACCAGTCTCAAGGACGCACCTGTGGGACAGGAAAACAATGGCTTCTGAGCTGTGATGCTGTCTCCAAAATTCTAGGACCTTCTGCAGTTACAGAATGCCCAGCACCTGGGCACATTTTTTTCCGTGTTAGGCTATGAGATGCTAGGCAGGGTGG
>PITA01018176.1:0-41054 GCA_004023965.1 Spilogale gracilis | reverse complement strand
TCTCTCTGTCAGATAAATAAATAAAATCTTTTAAAAAATGTTTTATTGAATGTAAACACAGAACGCTAGATGAATTTACAAAGATTAGAATTATGATATCTAATCTCCATTATTCTACAACATATATTTAAATACTTTTTCTTTTTTTTAATATTTTATTTATTTATTTGACAGAGAGAAACACAGCAAGGGAAGGAACACAAGCAGGGAGAGTGAGAGAGGGAGAAGCAGGCTTCCCGCCGAGCAGGGAGCCTGATGTGGGGCTCGACCCCAGGTCTCCGGGATCATGACCTGAGCTGAAGGCAGTCGCTCAACCAACTGAGCCACCCAGGTACCCCTTAAATACTTTTTCTTGAGTATAACTGTCATATACCACATTAATTTCAAGGGTAATCATGATATTAATTTATGTATCATTTATAAGAAACAACTTTCTCTCTAAAAGACCCTAGGGAATAAAAGAAGAATTTGAGTTAAAAACCTTAATCCTGCTGGGGGGGAAAAACAAGATGTTTCCAATCTAATTAATGCACTAAGACTATTAGTTGTACATGAGCCAAGTAGAGTGACTTAAGTCCCAAACACGGGCAGTGGCAGCCTCCTCCCATCCACTACCATTCCCAACCACTAACAGTCATTATAATCTATATTTTTCTTTTAAAAAGTAAATACATAAAATAAAATAAATTATTTTTTAAAAATTTAGAGATGAAAGAAAGAAGGAAAGAAAGAAAGAAAGAAAGAAAGAAAGAAAGAAAGAAAGAAAGAAAGAAAGAAAGAAAGAAAGAAAGTTGCCTGGGTGACTCAATTAAGCATTTGTCTTCAGCTTAGGTCATGATCTCAGGGTCCTGGGATCATGTCTCACATCTGGCTTTCTGCTCAGTGGGGAGCCTGCTTCTCCTTCTCCCTCTGCCTCTCTTCCTTGCCTGTGCATGCTTATGCTCTCTCTCTCTCAAATAAAATAAAATCTTTAAAAAATAAAAGGTTAAAAAGAGACTACATGATTTTTGAAATATAAACAGCTTATCCATTAGGAAGAGTTTGGTCAGGGAAAATCTATAAACAAGATGGAGTATTACATTTTTATTCTGGAAAAAAGAAATCAGTCCTGGGATTATGAGTAGCCAATAAAAATATTTCCAAGTATAAATATCCACTAAATGTTATTTTTTAAAGTTCAAGAAGAAATTAGTCTTTATTAAGCTGTTTTCAGTGAGTATTGCTATAATGAGGAATATCATAAAAGCAGCAAAATGTGAGATAATTGATAAGGGAAAGTAAACTTTTCAATAACAATTTCTGTAACAAAAGAAAAATATGCTTGTTTCTATTCAAAAAAGCAAGAACAGAGAGAAAGCTTTTATTGATGTCCATAGGAAAAACAATACAAAAGCTTTCAATTTAAGAAAATCCAACAGCAAATGAAATATGTAGTCTTTTTTTAAAGATTTTATTTATTTATTTGAGAGAAACAGAGAATGAGAGAGAGAAGTGTGCACACAAATAGGGGGAGAGGCCAAAGGAGAGGGAGAAGCAGATGCTCCCCTGAGCAGGGAGCCTAATGTGTGGCTCAATTCCAGAACTCTGAGAACATGACCTGAGCTGAATGCAGATGCTGAACTGACTGAGCCATCCAGGTATCCCAAAATGACTTGCAGTCTTAAGAAAATACAATGTATAACCAAAGTAGAGTCTTGGGGTAACAGAATGACATCAAGTCTCCTTTCAAATGATACTTGTACAACTAAAATGTACATTTTTGCCAAAAGTACCTAGACCTTCAGGAAATGAGATGTTTTAAAATATGTCTCAGCATGAAAATATAAATTGTAGATTTGTTACCAAGTAGAAATTAAGTAAACCAAATAATATTATAACAATTACTCAAAGTGGTTCAAAATCAGAATTTAAAATGCCCTATATTTTTAAAATACAAGTGTAAGACACCTGGGTGGCTCAGTTGTTAAGGGTCTGCCTTCCGCTCAGGTCATGATCCCGAAGTCCTGGATGGAGCCCCACATCAGGCTTCCTCCTCTGCGGGAAGCCTGCTTCTCCCTCTCTCACTCCCCTTGCTTGTGTTCTTTCTCCAGCTGTATAAATAAAATCTTTTAAAAAAAGATAAATAAATAAATAAAATAAATAAATAAAATAAATAAAATCTTTAAAAAAAAATACAAGTAGCTGCTTTTCTGTCCATCCTAAAACAACATGGAATAAAGGACAGTAACTATTATAATAATGTGAAAATTAAAGATGAAAATACTTAGCAACCAACCTTTGCTATCACTCTGACCAAATGACATACACTTGACATAGATAGATGATAGATAGATAGATGATGATAGATAATAATGATAGATAATAATGCATCCCTAATGTCAAACTTGCCTTTATTTTTGTGTAGCATGAAGACAATTTTGTAAGTACTTACTCCTTATCCACCAAAAGTGAAGCACAATTTATCCAAAAGCACAAAGTTTTAAAATCATAAAAGGTCACCTTAAAGCTGAATGAAAGAACATTACAAAAATAATGTTTTAGGTAAGAATACATTTATTAAACTACATTTTATGCAAATACATAGAGTATTTGGATCAAGAGAAGTTTAAGAGTACAAACTTGCCAGATTGCTTTAGAAATGAATGGTGGTGGGCGCCTGGGTGTCTCAGTGGGTTAAAGCCTCTGCCTTCAGCTCAGGTCATGATCTCAGGGTCCTGGGATAGAGGCCTGTGTTGGGCTCTCTGCTCAGCAGGGAGCCTGCTTCCTCTTCTCCCTCTGCCTGCCTCTCTGCCTACTTGTGATCTCTCTCTCTCTCTGTCAAATAAATAAATAAATTCTTTAAAAAAAGAAAAGAAAAGAAATGAATGGTGGAAATGTTAAGGAAATGTACAGGATTTTGTCCAAAGACCTCTGATAAGTTGTCCTATCAAAGCTTGCTCTCTACTGCATACACACCACAGTTATTCAATGAATTCAGGGGCAGTTAGAGGGTTTCTCAGAGAGTTCCTCAATCCATAGTTATAAATTTGCTTGAAACAAGGCAACTAGACAGGTGGAAAAATTAAAAGTCGCAATTTTCATTAAGAAACGTGTAGCTTTTAGCAACATTTTATGACTTGTTTAATGTTGAATATTTAAAAGAAAAACATACATGGGCGTTCTATTTACAAAGGATATAAGTATAAGATATAAAGCAATGGATGACAAGCTGGGAAGTTACTTGTAAAACTGAAGGAAAAAATCAAAATGAGAGATAAAAAACACATAATACATTTATTATACAGATATTGATGAAGGTGACAATGTATAATAATTCCATCCAAAAACAGGCAACAAAACCATGATCTTGGCTGTACCTTCATTTAGAGACTGTCATAAAAACATGGAATAGTTTATAAACTCGACATTATACTGCAATCTATCAACTCAGTTTAAAGGGCAGAAATTATTATGAAATATATGTTTAATCGATATCTCTACATAATGCCATGTCTAATATTCTATCTCATTAAGAATTGCATTTTCACCACAATTAATACAAGACCATTATTCCATTCCACATGGCATAATTACTATGGTATTACTATTACTAGGTAATTATAAAACTCCTAGTAAAAATCTCTATGAAAGAAAATTTTGAGAAAGTGAATATATAGTAAAGCGGGTTGAGAGAGGCCACCTGTCATGGTCTTTAGCGACATTGTGTATTTGACCTTCTTGTGGTAGCCTTTGTTTTCACAAAGCTAGAATGATAGCTGAATGTGACCCAAATCATATATTTGACCCAGAATATATATTTTCACTTTTTTTGTGTTTGGATCTAGAAATTGCTCTTATATTCAAAAACTATAATATAGCAACTGGAAGCTTATGATTCAGGGACAGAGCCTGGAAAGTGTGACAGGAGGTGGATGACCACTCCACTCAAAGTCAGGGTCTTGATGGCTCCTTTGAAGATGTTTGGAATTTGAAAACTTTGATCATGAAGGCAGCATCAAAATCTGAATGAGAATTCAGGAAGAGTGACTGCAGGGCGTATAACACTAAAGCAGGGACCCGTATTTGGCGATCTTATTCAGTCTTTATATGGAATTGCTGGTTTGAGAACATGCCATATGGCCATGCTTCATTTTTGAATATAAGTAAAAATTTCAGAGATGCAAAAGTCAAGTAATTTGTTAATCCATCATTCACGGATCAGTTTAAAAATCAAGCAACATGCATGTGGTGCCTGGGTGGCCCATTCGGTTAATTATCTGCTTTCTGCTCTGGTCATGATCTCCAGGTCCTGGGATAGAGTCCCACAACCAATTCCCCACTCAGTAGGGTATCTTCTTCTCCTGCGGCCCCTCTCCCACTCATGTGCATGCACATGCTTTCTCTCTCTCTTAAATAAATAAATAAAATCTTCTAAAAAAAAGAAAGAGTCACGCAACTTCCTAAGGAATAGGAATACAAAAAAAGACTGCTACTGACCCTGTATCATCTTTTTTAGAATATTTTATTTATTTATTTGACAGAGAGAAACATAGCTGGAGAGGGAACACAGCAGAGGAAGTGAGAGAGGGAGAAGCAGGCTTCCCGCCGAGCAGGGCGACTGATGTGGGGCTTGATCCCCGGGTCTCCAGGATCATGACCTGAGCCGAAGGCAGTGGCTTAACCAACTGAGCCACCCAGGCATCTCTGACCATGTATCATCTTTAATAAATAAAATCTTTGAAATTTCACTGGCTCTAAAGAAAATTAGCCTCTGGAGCCAAGTGTCAGTGCTCTTCAGTAAATAGCCTTAATTTCTTTCCCATCTTGTAACTGCCTCATGGGCAATCTGCATCTGGTGACCAACTAGTCACGTGCTATATGCATATGGGTCCCAAGCAAGTAACAGTCTGGTTTCAGAGGTGACTAATAATCCTGACACTAGCTCCACCTTAGGCCATTACTTAAGAGTATTTCAGCCTCACATTACCTGCGAGGTCAGCTGGAGTTTGTTTGGCTGCCACTACAGGGTAGGCTGACCTCTCCCAAGACCCTCACCTGTTTCCTTACTTTCTTGTACACAGGTATTCATCCCCAGATAATTCTCTGACCACTGATAACTATCTCAGATGCTGCTCCCAAGCAAACCTACTTATGATTAACCCAGTTTATCCATATCAGTTGATACATCTGTAGACTAGCCCCCTCATCTATTTTGCTTCATCCCTTATTTTGCTTCATATCTGCAAGACAAATGGGTTATCATCTCATGGGATCTTCACATGGGCTTCCTGGGAGTATGAAGTAGGAGGAAACATAATCCCTAGGATGTGATAAGTGCCAATTCAGGTGACCAAGAGCCCTTGGTTGTTTGTGGTATTTCTATTTCTGGCCTGAAAGACTCATGAGTAGGAAACTTCTCACTCACAGGCAAACTGGGATAGTTGGCCATCCCAATGCCAATACACATTAGCCTTTTTTTAAGTGTATAAAATCCAGAGCAGTGACTGAAAATTTGGTTGCCTATAGCAACTGCCACTCAAGGTAGTTTAAGACATATTTTAAAAGATCATATGATGGTTCACATGAGGATCATATTTAAATAATATGGGTCTTCTCACAGTGCCTGTATTCACTTATTAGTTTTGAACTGGAAACATAACAAAAAAAGTCCCAGTTTTCAAATTGTGAACATCTTAACTGTTAATAAATTGGGACAATACTCTAGCCTCCCTGACTTTCGAAGCTCATCTCACCAGTCATCAGACCATTGACAACATTTTCCACTCCAGCTTTCTGCCACATAGGGAAAATAAATCACACTTTTCTTCCTAAGGTCTGAGTACTGGAAATGGTTTTATTTTACATAAAATTTCATTTTATGATTACTCTTAGGAATTTTCCTCACTTTATAGATTTATGCTTTTGGCTGATCTATACTTCTTTCACCAATAGTTTACGCTGGCTTCTCAGCAGCATTTACAATCATAATTCCTCTATCCTTTGAAATTTTGAAGTATTTAAATAATTTAAAGTATTTAAAATATTTCCCAAAAAAAAAAAAAAAAAAATAAAGTATTTAAAATATTTAAAAGTATTTAAAGTATTCTAAAGTATTTGAACCATCCTGCTACATTTATTTTTGTTGTTTTTGTTATAAGCCATAACATTACCTTTGTCTTTGTGTGGATAAAAATACATTTTTAGATGGTTCACAAGATTTCCTTTCATAATGAGATTTTCTGTTATCAAAGTAGTAACAGGAGGTTGCAATGGTGCCCAAAGTGTCATAGACTAACATCTCTATTTTCTATTTTACCAATTGTACAGAGTATGATTACTATACTACTATGGCATAACTTGTAAAAAATCCATGTTATATAAGACTTTTATTAATGAAGTAAGCTATCTAGAATGTGTGTTATAAATAAGAGTTGTAAATATTTTGCAGAGAGACTTTAAATACTTTGTCATAATAAACAAATGAAATTCAGAGAAGAATCTATAAGAATGGTGAGGAGCATTGATACAAGATTTCTGGTTTCAGGTTCAACACTAGAGCTTTGAATCCAGCATTCCTGCCTGAAACAGCAATCACAAGAGCTGGATGAACAGCAACGCCATTATCTTCCAAGGCCCATCAGAGAAGAGAGGTTGCAGAGCAAACCATCATCCTGAAATCTAGAGAGAAGTTACTTCCAGGGAGACACAGGATGCTATGTTTTGTCTACCTAAAGTAGAAGCCGCAGGATGTCATGAGCCAGACGAACACTGGAATAGAAATGTTTTTGAGCTGCTGCTGGAACCCAAATACTGACAATAATGATAGTCCTCTAGGGCCACCGTCAGAGTCTTCCTTCTCCAGGGAATTTCATAGGCTTTTACTCTCAGGTTCATTGTGAAAATCAAGGTGAACCCCCATGATTCTAGCAGGGGGACAGAAAGAACAGCCACTGTGAAGTCCACCTAAACCTTTTTTCTATGGAACAAAGGTTTAATTTAATCTCAGGAAGTTTATCATCAAAGGCCACCAGGAAAATCCCATTCTGGCTGACACATGGGGAGCACTGCTTCTCTAGCCCCACTCCAGCCCTGTTCCAGCTTTCTTATCTCAATTAAAAGAAAAGAGAGAGAGAGAGAGAGAACATAATTATAGAGGATATAGAGGAAATGGCTTCAAGGACACAAACAGAGAAAATGGGAATATATGTGCTCCAGTCAAGGAAGGAATATAAGTGGGTGTGAGGGGGAGAGGTCTATAGGAGGAGGGACAGAAACATTTGTGAAGGTCACAACTCCAACAGATAAGCCCACCATGCACTCCAAAAACTGAGAACCAATCAGAAGATGAGAGAATAACTTTTGGTTCCCCATATCCTATGACCGTGCTAATAAGGTTTCATAACAACAGTGAATCACAGCCCGGAGAGCTGTGAAAGACAGACTCTCTTGGCCAAGAGGCACAAAGAGAAACCCTAATGTCAAGAGTTGAGCCACAAACAAAGTCAGTACAGAAATTCAATGGATTTGGGGACAATAGCCACAACAAACAATCCAGGGTAACCTATGTACACGTTAACATAAATTCTCACATTAAAGGACTATTACCTTAGCATTTACTACCCCTTAAAACATGTCTGGCTCTGGACAACAACAACAAAATTACAAGGCATGTCGGAAAAGCAATTAATAAAATTCAACTTCCATCCATGATAAAAACACTAAAAATTTGGGAATAGAAGGTAGGTTTCTTAACACAAGAAAGGATATATACAAAAATCTCTGCAGCTTACATTAAATTCAATAGTGAGACACTGAAGGCTTTAGCCCTAGCATGAGAAACAAGGCAAATATTTCCTTTTTCCCCCCATTTCTATTCACCAAAATACTGAAAGGGATTGGTCTGATTCTATTGCCATGCCAGGAGTGTACCACTCACTTGAAAGGTGCCTGGGTGGCTAAATGGGTTAAGCATCAGACCGTCAGTTTCAGCTCATGTCATGATATCAGGGTCTTGAGATCAAGCTCCGATCAGATTCCACACCCTGCGTGAGTCTGCTTGGGATTTTCTCTCTCTCTCTCCCTCTACCACTCCACGCCACTCGTGTGTGGGTTCTACTTTCAGATACATAAATTAATTAATTAATAATTTCTTTAAAAAAAAACTCACTTGATGATTTTTTTAATGAATACCTGATTTATTGGGGTGGGATTTTTTTTTGAATACTTGATTTGTTCTATTCAGCATTAATTCAAGAAACTCGGTGAATATCTACTAAATGATAAAGATTAAGATAAACACAGGAAAGGGAAGAGTAAGAACTGGCAACATTCTCTCCATAGCCTGTGCCCAGCAGTTATTATGGTCAGTACTCTTTTCCTTTACCCTCTTCGAAAAGGTCATGTCACACATTGGTAACACAGTTGTGTACTTTGTCATGGTTTGCATTTCATCCTGGGATTCCCCAGACCTCCTAGTTGATTTTTTTTTTTAATTTGCAGAGATTAAGCTTCATCTGTCGTGCTATGAAGTTTTGGGTTTCAACAAAAGCATGGCATCATGAATCTACCACTACTGTATCATACAGAATAGTTAGTAATTTTATTTTAGGACACTAAGTATTTCACATTCTAAATTCTCACCTTTTCAGCTTCACTGTTCATACTGATGAAGTTTTTTATAGTGTACTTGACTACAGTTTCTTCAAAGACAAGTCAAAGACTATAATCCTTCGATAAACCTCAAAGCTGATACTTTGAACTAAAAAGTCAATGGCTTGGAAATGGAGTTGTAGGTTTTCTTTCTAGTCTCATAACGTTTTTTTCATATAGATAATTTTTGAAATTTTATGTAACAAGATGCCAGGGGACAAGATAAATACACAAAATTTTATTCTTCAATTTATCCAAATACCAAAATGTAGGTTATTTCTGATATTGTAACTCTAATTTTAAAATTCTAATCTAGTGAAATGAAAACAAAGAAAATAAGTAACTATAGGCTAGATTTTATGAAATCATAATAAATATGATAAGTTAAATTTTAAAAAATTAAGACTTTCACTCAACAACAATGGTTTCATCCAGACTTGCAATATTTCATCTTCTTTGCCAGTTTTGATCATAAGTTTTGATTTGGTTTGTAGTGAAATTTGCATAACCATGGATACTGAGTTTAATGAATCCAGAGGGATGGGTATGTGTGTGTGTGTATATATATATTTGGTGAGGAAGTTTCTGTCATGTAAACCTTGGGTTTTTGTCTGTAAAAAAAAAAAATTCTGTTCTCTCAAGATAAATACAAAGAGCAGTTACATGTATTATATTCATAGCTATAACCTAATCTTAAATCTTATATTACTATTTGGAGGAAAATATTATATTTCTATTGAACTTGAAAGTATGAAAATGGATCAAGAATACTTGCTGAAATTCAAGTTATGATTGCCAAAGGAAAACAGTTGTTGGGGGCCTGGGTGGCTTAGTGGGTCAAAGCCTCTGCTTTCAGCTCAGGTCATGGTCTCAGGGTCCTGGGATCGAGGCCCACATCAGGCTCTCTGCTCAGCAGGAAGCCTGCTTCCTCCTCTCTCTGCCTGCCTCTCTGCCTACTTGTGATCTCTCTCTGTCAAATGAATAAATACACTCTTTAAAAAAAAAAAGGAAAACAGTTGTTATCAAATGCAAATAAATTATCAATTCCTTCAACTTAAAAAACCTCTACCTGTCTTGTTGTGTTAAGACAAAGTTCAAAAGCAGTGTGACAATAACATCATCTCTTCTTCGGGTTGTTGATCTAAACTCAGACACCCGGATTTTTTTTTTTTCAATAATTGTATGAAAATTACTTCCAACAGGTTAAGATTTAAAATCTTGTGATGCAGTTAACAAAATTAATTTTGGAATTAACTATTTTAGAGAACCCAAATTTGTAGAAGAGTTTTATTTTATTTATTTATTTTTTTTACTCCTTAGAAGGAGAAATCAGGAGGAGTTTGATGATTTAGCTGTACCAGTTGCTTTTCCTGGAAAGAAAATAAAAACAAAAGCACTTAGAAACTAAAGAAGGTAGTATGAAGCACTATGTCCGGGTAATAATTGTCCAAATTTCCAACTTTCCTTGTGATGTCACATGTTCACAGGATAAAAGCAGAGAAAAAAAAAATTTACTCTATCTTCATTTAAATGGGATCTTTGAGATTAAACTTTATTTAAAAAATTCTCAAACGAAACTATGGGACGTGGGACTCTTGGCTGGATTTTTTTCTTTAAGGTTATATAACTCATTGCAAATGGAACTTCATGGTTTCCTCAAATGCTGGGAAACTCATTTAACTACATTGTATGTGAATTTGTCGACAGATTTGAGAAAAGCAATTTTAGATGTCAGAATGAGAAAGCACCGAGGGGGAAAAAACACACAATCTTTCTAAATGCATTCTGTATGTTAAGATGCATTATTATTGCCTGTAATGTTACCCTTTGATGTACATATAATTCCTAGGGTAGTCAAATAAAAGATTAAAAGACCCTGTGGCCACATTATGAATTATAATTATTTGAGCAATCTGGTGCTCAGGTAGATAAATGGCCTAAAAAATAGTTTGAAAATAATGATTTTGGTATAGAAGGAAGTCAAAATATGTTTTCCTTTTTGAACTCAACACTGTGACATAATTTCCTAAGCACTGTCTTTCAACATCAGCTCTTGGAGCCACAAGTTACTGACTTTTAAAATTTTTGGAGAAACTCCACAAGTAACTATATTCATTCCTATCTAAATTGTACCACAGATAAGAATCCCAGTCTATAAAAACAATCTGCCCAGTGCGTAACACACCCTCCATTAGAAATGTTTCAAAGCATTTGCTCCTGCTGCCAAGATCACCTATAACCTTTTCCAATCTGACCCTTTTCAAAACTGATTGCATTCCTATATTTTCCCCACTAGGCAGGCACCTGGATCCAATTCACGGTCAGTTACAATCCTGTCTTTGATGTTTACAAGCATTACTTCAGTCATAAAAGCCTTACCAGCATCGCTGGATATCTCATCCTTCTGGTAAACCTTAGCCGTCTACCTAGAAATCACTTCATTTGGAAGTTAGAGACTTTCCCAGTTAAACATGAAGCCCTTTAAATACAAAAATTCAATAAAGGAAATTGAATATTCTGTAGCACAGATTCAGTGCACGCCTATACAAATTCATTATGAGGTGTTAAACCATAGTCCTCCTAGCAAATCTCCAGTGATGGACACTATAAACAGCAAATACATTTCTTATAGAATAGAATAAAGTATGTGTAATTAAACTGTATAGAAATGCATGGAGATAATTTAGGCTTAACATATTACAATACAAAATATAATGTCAAATTTTGCCCTATTTGTTCAACAAATATTTGTTAAAAACTAATTCATAAGGATTAAATCAGTCCTTAAAATAGGCACAAAGGTAATTTACCAAATAATTCAAATTTGAAATAATTGTCTCTAAAATGATCATCTAGCCTTACCTTGAATTAACTTTATAGTATGCATAATAATTTCTGTGATATTTATACACAGACCTAAAACAATAATTAATTTTATGTGTACTAATGCAATCATATTTATTATGACCATTGATTAACAAACTGCATGTGCACAGATCTCACATACAGGCTATATAATATTTAGATATATAACATTTTCCCAACATCTCATGTGGTATTTTGTAATCATATAGGACAATAGGAACTAAACGTTCTTAAACTTTAATGTTAGTAAGAATTATAAGAGCCATGTTCTTTTACATTCAGATTTCAAATCTCCATCTAGAGGGCTAGATTCAACAGGATTGGCTTATAGCTAGAAATCTACCTTTTGACAAATTTGCCATGTAGTTTTCATGAGTAACTCAAGTTAACATCATGTTAAGAAGCCAGTGAGTTGAGTGTCATTATTCTGATTTCACTGCCTTCAATCAAGAGTCACCTAATGAATAAAATCTACATCTTCTTGCTCAAAAGCCTTTAGGCAACTATACCACTCAAACATGGAGCTGTTATTCCTATATCTTGTCAAAGTAAAGTATATAAACAATTTTCTAAAATTCAAAACAGACACTGTTGACAAAACTTATGGATTCTTCTTGGAGAGGACATGAATTATATAAGTTCTGATGTTTAAAGAGTATGCATGTTTTACAATAATTTATAACAGAGCCAGGATGTTATGTCAGTAGTTAAAGTCTTTGAATATAATGAAAATAGAAATAAAGGATGTGTTCTACCTCGTGGGGCTTTAGTTCAGTTGGATACATCTACAAACAACTGAGTCTCTTTGCTAAAGAACTTCTGCTGACAGAATCATTTCTCCTGCTTGCATCCCTACTCCCTGCAGAAGTTTCTTTCACTTCATAAGAGAGTATGACTCCTGTTAGTGACTCCTTGGATTTCTAGCCTGAGTGCTCTCAGGTGGCCTGAGTGCTCTTCTAGAGATATATACCGAAATCACTTAACCTGACCCTGTATGCTTTTAAAACTAATAACATAATAAATTTCTTGAAGGTACAATTTATCTGGACAAGCAAATAAATACGCGGTAGATAAATTCATATCCCGTGAGAACAAGAAGCAAGAAAATGCTCCATAAACTTCCCTTTCCTCCTTATGCCCTCTGGTTCAAAGTGCAGGGACACCTCAAGGATATGGACATGTGATGATCACAAGATTTGTTTCCTGAGTCTCTAGATTTTGATCTATTATACATTAATTTCTGCAAAAGAGTATACATGACATAAATTCCTTCTTTATTAAAACACAGCTGGAAACATGAAAATATATGAACTAATATTAAAGAAAAGAACACCTTAAGAGATAAAATGTCATTGATTATATATTTGATTTTGTCTTCTGATCTCAAAATACTAATAAAATGGCAACTCATTCAATTTAATAATTATAACACGTACTTGTATATGTCGATATTTAAAACACAGATGGATTAAATAGGAAATAGAGTAGTTGAGTTTTTCGGTTATACTTATTACAATCATTTATTCTTAATCAAACCCGAATTTTGGTTGTGGTCATTTAAAATATAGATGAGATCAAATGTTTGTACTAGCCTCCGAGATCTAAAACAATTCCCGCTGGACAGCATGATCGTGTTTTCATACATTATTGATGTGTTGCCTCTGGAGGAGGTAATTTCACAAGCGACCCTGAAGTGCTACAACTTCTAAAGTTTCTTCTTGTGTTTTGTTTTAGAGAAGAAGATGTAAAAATCCATGCAACCATTGAGTATCAACCTTGTCCTTCCAGGAGTGATGAGGCATGAATGGACAGGCCTCCAGAAATATGATATTCTTCCTAAGTGCACACAGCTCCCTGGGTTTCCTAATCTATTCACAGAAAAGAAAGTAGCACCACTGAATCCCCTTCAGCCTGAAAGTGTATGGTACAGAAGTAGCTGACTGGGGTCTGAATCCTGTTTTTCTCACTTAGGAATTCCATAATCTTGGGTATCTTAGATTTGTTGTTCTCATCTGTTGAATAGGCATAATTATGATGCCCAACTCCATAAGTTGTTACAAAAAGTAAATATGAAAATGTATAAGGATCGTGTCAAATTTTAAACAATTCCTTTATTATCAAGTATATATCTGCATCACATCTCCATCTATATCTGTATGTGTGCAGAGACTATGGAGAGAGAAACTCCAAAGGTGCTCTTCATCCATGTCATTAGAGTTTGTGACTGTGGACCAAAGAGCTTATTTTCTTTACTCTGGCTACATCAGTTTCAGAACACTTATCTGTACCATGAACCAAGGGAAGGTCTCACTGTCTGGAAGACACAACACAGGTTAGCACTGTCTAACCAGACATGTGGCAAGAAGACCTCAGGAGAACCTGGCTACAGCTCCTCCCTTGCCAGGAGCAGGTCAATGCTGTCTCCTGAAGGAGACCTGGAGGTCTGCCCGGAGGCAGAGGAATCTTAGACAAGGGAGAAAACCACCTGCCTTATTTTTGTTTCCTTTCTCTTCTGTAATAATCTTATAAAATATTTGCATCTTTATTTGGAGACTATCCAAGTGAGAGCAGTTATAGAAAGTGTCTTCGATTCAGTATCAGCAATATAATATGCACGTAAGCTACAATCAGCTAAAATCTAGACAAAGTAAACACTTCATTTCATTTCTCATCACAGAGATAATAGTTTATAAATTGTTTTATGTTCCTGAACTAGGGGTAAAAAACTTGAGAGCTTTTTGTCAATTTCTTTTATGATACATAGAGTGCATTAAACAATATCTCGATACTTGCTGACTTTCTTTGACTCAGAGAGAGGGGAGATAAAACAGTAATAATGGATTCCATTACTTTATTATCTGGGAAACTAACTTAGGTTAGTTAGGATTTTTTTGTTTTTTAGTTAGTTACATCCACACATACACAGTCAAATTCATTTCAAATTGATGCATGGCACTGCCTACTTTAAAATGTATTTGGAGTAAAATAATTTCTATGAAGGTACATTTTATTCTCAGCACTTTTAGTTTTATTGAAGTAATATTAAATTTCCAAATTATGCAATTGACATAGATATCAAATTAATAATTTGCTTTAAATGATACTCAGCATCACTTACATATTTTGGGTTCTACTATAACAAATATTGGACATTTAACCTCCTTTTTTTAATGAAGTACAAAATTACAACCAAATTCTAGTACATATACTAATAATCTACTGAACTGTCAAAGGCGTAGAAAATTTTAGATGTAAAAGTGAAGTAAAATTGGCCTCAGTATGAAGACGCTGAATGACTTGAAAATATATGACATGAGAAGTAATTGCTGACAAAATTGTGCCCCCAGCGAGGTCAACGTGATTATCATAACAGACTGTATAATTGCTATCATATTATCCCATTTCTAACCAAAGACTACTGCTCAGTCCACTAGAGAAATTTATTTCACTGCAAATTCAGTATATATTTTATACTAGATAGAGATAGATAAGAATCACTTACAATAATTTATTTTAACATTACATTTTCTGGAATATTATAATTTGATAATTACCATTATTTTTGAGCATTCTTGAGCTACTGAGTAGTCAGCAGTATAAAATTCTATGTTTTTTGTAACAAATGTTGGTAGGACATTTTTTAAACTTTGGTAAGGCATGGTAAGGAAAGCTGAGTATCGCTTTTTGAAATGTATATTTTATAACATGAAGGTATAGAAGTCATGAAGAGGAAATTATAAATTTTATTGTGTTTCCTGGCCCTATTACTTCACTTGGAGATAGTCGATATTTTCTGGCCAATGAAATGTAAAGGGATTAGTAAGATGGTCAAAATGGTTCACTATCTGGCCCAGTTTTCCTCCATTCCCTCTTTCCCTCCTACACTGAAGACTTTGGGGCTGGATGTTGAGAGCTGTTGTGTCACAATAAATGGAGCCTTGAATCCTGGAGTAAAATTGCCCAGAAGAGAAACCAAAACTGAATATTTGCACTGGGCTTGGTTTGAGTGAATGACTTTGTAAAAAAAATAAAATAAGAGGCGCCTGCGTGGCTCAGTTGGTTAAGTGACTGCCTTCGGCTCAGGTCATGATCGGAGACCCGGGATCGAGCCCCGCATCGGGCTGCCTGCTCGGCGGGAAGCCTGCTTCTCCCTCTCTCACTCCCCCTGCTTGTGTTCCCTCTCTGCCTGTGTTTCTCTCTGTCAAATAAATAAATCCTTTAAAAGAAAAATAAAAATAAAATAAAATAATAAAATAAAATAAAATAAAATAAAATAATAAAATAAAATAAAATAATAAAATAAAATAAAATAAAATAAAAGTGTTGTGTTACCAAGATATGAGCACAGTTGGCCTGCCCAGACTACTACAGAATTTAAAGCTGTATGAAGAATACCTAGGCTATGGAATGTTAGGCTGGCATAAAGTAAGCATTCAGTTAGCACCAACTATATTTATTATTATTAATGGACCAAATAATTATTTCAATTTAAAGTCCCACTATAGGAAAGAGATAAAAGAGAGAGGTTAAAACTAATAATAACAAAGGAAGAATTCAGGTAGTGAGCATATCTTGAGTCGGGAAGCATCCCAAGAAGCACTGTCAGGAGTGTTCCCAAAACTGAACATGTGTCTCCTATAGCTTAAAGCGAGAGGACTGGGACATATGCTAGATATTTGTCGCTTGATAGATTTATGGAAACCTAAAGTAATGATTAAAAATTTAAAAAGAGACGTCTAAGTGGAGATAGTGATATAAGAATTAGAGTGTAAAGAGAATTTTCTAAAGGAAAAGGACATGGAGTCAACTTACTATTTCTCTAAACTTCCTGTTTTTAAACAAAACTTACAAAATATGAGGCACGTTTCTTTCTTGTGCCAGTGCAGAAATGGTAAGTATAGCAATAGTTTTCTTTAATAACAAACCTTTACATAGATAATGACAAAGAACAAGCCATCAAATCTCCTTGCACCACTCATTAAGCCCAATTGATCAACTTGAGTTTGTATGATGGTTTAATTGGAACTTGTCATATGTTTATACTGGTTTAATGCCATCTAAAAATATATCATAATGAAAATGTATAAATTGTATGTGTTTCATTATCTTAAATAATTATTTTTATTTAAGGGTGATCTACTTTTCCCATCTATGTTCAATTAAATTTGAGACATTAAAATATTTTTAATATTAAATCAAGTGATAATATTTGTATATCGGCTTTGTTACTAGGAGGACGTAAAATGACAGTACAGCAGCCTTCTAGTGACATCTACTGAACAACCAAATTCTTCCATTGGCAATAAGTATAAAAAGAGAAAGCATCTGTTTGAAAATAGGGGAAAAAGAATTTTCCTGAGTTTCCAAACAAAATTTAAAAATGAGATTTAAAATCAGACAGTTATGTATTACTTAGTTAAATGGGACAGAATAACTAGTTTAACACGAATATTGATTGTGCTGATACATCACAAAATATAAATTACTGCCAAAGCCTGTTGTCGGTTTTGCTTCTTCATGATCTCCATCTCTACAAAAGTTTAATTTAAGCAAATAGAGCTTTAAGAATTAAAAAAAAAGATTTCTTCTGAAAGGAGGTGCTGACAAGTGAGCAATGAGTATATAACAGAGCCAAGAATGTTCGAGGAAGAATGAGACACAGAAGTTTTACTTATGAGTGCAAGCAAAACTAGGCTTGTGATAGAAAAAATGAAAAATGGTAACAGTTAAAAAAAGTTCATAAAGAAATTAAATTATTTCCAAACACTAAAAATTATTCAAAAAAATACACGAATTAACTAAATTAACACATAATGAACATATGGCATGGGTCAATGATTAGTAGAAAAATATTAAATGTTTTTCATGCTAGTAAATGTATAGATTAATAAAAACTTTTAATAATATTGTATTAAATAATTTCCCTAGTATATATTCTCATTTAATCAAGCAAGTAACCCCAAGAGTATTTTAGCCTAGCTGGCAAGGAAACCATGGTGACATGAGCTTAAGTGGCTAGCCTCATATCACCAGGGCAGGACGAGGTCATGAAACTTGAACTTCAAAGATTGACCCCAGTGTCCTTTTACATTACAGAGCTCCCATTTAGAGGGAAAAATACATTCTTTAAAGGTGAAAACACTTATAACATTTGGCATGTGTCAAAAATACAGCTATTATAATTTATCACTTAAAATAGGATGTCATGACCTTGGGACAATCATCTACATTTTTTAACTGAAAAGCAAAGTTGTCAAATATTTTTAAATGTATCTTGTATACTTGACTTATTTTTTTCTTTCTATAATATTAGCTGAACTATTTAAAGCTATTTTAGAACATGCCATTGGTACATATTAGTTTTTGGCACATGTTTATGACTTTTAAATTATGGAAGCAATTATGTAAGAATCCAGGCAAGTTCTGTTGATGACATTTTATTGCTCTTATCAATAAACAAATAGATGATTTTAAGAAAAGCTTTGCATCAATAATATCATAACCTTAATAGCACAGAATGATTCTTTTAATTTCCTTAAATGTAAGTAGAAAAATCATTGATCTCCACATAGTATTCTTAACCAACACAAAAACACCAATGTAGTTGCTTGCTCTGATGATTAGGGATGCTGTTCCAGTTCCACACATACTGATAAAATTTGAGCATGTTAGTACCATTCTGTGATGATGCAAAAGCAAGATAACTAAGTGGAGAATTAGACCATAACTCAAGAGACATTGCTTCCACTGTACAGCATAAGGAAGAAAGAACTAGTGATGTAGATACAAGTATATTTGTAGGTTCAGAGGTGGGTAGGAAATTGTCAACTCAGTGGGTCCCTGTTGCTCAAACTTGGAACATTCAAAAGCAGCACTAGACTTTGGCTAGTTTCTAAGAGGTAACACTGAGCCTTTGGATTATTTTGTTTAATAAGCATGTTTTCATATGTTTGAGGACTTAAAATAAGCTGTCTCTGACCAAGTAAGTTTATTCCGTTGATGTGATTCCTGATAAAAGAGTTGTTTTTGTTGGAGTTTAGGATGCTGGTGAAGAAGAAATGAGGCTGGAACCTTCGTGGCTGAGGTCAGTTACATGGGCCCCAGATCCCAGCAGGGATGCATGGATCTAGTGTCTGCTCTAAGGCTGTAGACTGCTCTGGGCACCATTTTGTATGAATTTTGAGTTTTGTCACTACCTAAAGGATCAAATATTCTACCATTGCATGTTTTATTAATTAAAATGAAATTTGTCATTTCCTTTCATCAGTAAGCAAGTTTCCAAACAAGGTCTCTGAACCAAATTTACTTGTGAAGATTACCCTGCCTGTTGGCTTGGATTCCCTCGTATGTCTTCAGAAACAGATTAGATGTAAAATAAATGCTTATGATGACATTGATCATGATGATGGTGATGATATATGAAGACTGTTGATGGCTAGTAAAAAAGCATTGCACATACACTGAAACCCAAAGAAAATTATATGAAAACGAGAAAGGTAAAATCAGGAAGAATCTCTTCCAAGTTTCTGAAGTTTAAGCACTCTTCTACGAGTCTCGTTATATGCTGCTTCTGTCTGATGTGCTTTATGTTATTCACATTAGGTTCACCAAACAAACCAAACTCTTGTGATTTTTAAATGCATTTTAAACTTTTAATTTAAATAGTATGAATAATGTGAAGGCATCTGATTACCTCACTTGTTCATGAAATATCTTAAATGATGAATTCTAGCTGTTTTATGAGACTTCTGTCTATCTCCTTGTACCCAAAAAGGTAAAAAATTCCTCCTTAAAACTTTTTTAATGTTAAATAATCTTAACTTCTTTAATGCATGAATGAGTAAATGAAAGACTGAAAATACTGATAAATTAATAAATATACCTCTCAATGACTTTTAAAAGAGAAATACATGGCTATATTATAAAAAAAAAGAAATGATGTAAGGTTGGGATTCCCAAGGCGCATTGGTACATTTCCTATACCCAGCTAAGTTAAGAGTTAATGTTGCTAGGAGTTCAAGCTAGGAATACTAAGATACTCATTTATGTTGTATTTCCAAAATATTACATATTTTCACCCCTAAAACACATAAAGGAGAATAATCTAGGTCTACTTTATGCCTTCTTGTAGTTGAGGTAATTTTACACACTTTATGAGGAGATAAGAATGAGCCAAAATATCTAAGTAACTAAGGTAAAATCGAGCAGCTGATAAAGGAGAAATTTGGAATCTAGGTAAAAGATTAATAGCAGGTAGGAATTTTCAGAACACCAAACTTATTAAATTATATGACTTACTTTTTTAATAGATCAACTTCATATCTCCAAGAAGAGACTATATTGTCTAATCAATTCAGGTGAACACAGTATACTTGGATTTTCCCATCCCCTGGCTCTTCCTTTCTTCTAGAGACCAGTGTCAGTTTCTGAGGATGAATGAAACATCACTGCATGATCTGAGAAACTGAGTGTGTGACAAGACCTCTGGGGGTAACAGTGTTCATCTATCCTAAGTAGCCATGTCATGTCGGGTCATTAGTAATGGTTATTATAAGTTTCTATATCCAAACTTTCTATGCCAGACACTGGTCTGTATACTTTATTATGTATTAATTTACTTAATTTTCCATAGACTTTTTTATCTGAGGAATATGAGGTACAAAAGATTACATTACTTGCCTAATGTCCTACAGCTAGAATGACGACTCTGGCTCCTAATTCTGAATTCAGTCACTGTAATATGCTTCCTCTGCATGTTCCCAAGGTGCATAGCTCTATCAATCCTTGGATATAGATATGCATATATACTCTAGTGACATCACAGAAGCCACTCTGCCCATCTCAACCCCCAACCCTATCTCTAGTTCTCTTATCTTTTGAATAGCTGCTGTCTATTAGGAAGATCACAAAAGTCCTTCAGGTCATCAGTCTCTCAGTGTCCTCTGTGTGTGTGTGTGTGTGTGTGTGTGTGTGTGTGTGTGTATGAGAGAGAGAGAGAGAGAGAGAGAGAGAGAGAGATCTGTCAAATTCATCAAATCTAGGTTGCTCCCACTCACTAGGAACCATGTGTCTCTATCCATGCTCCATTCTCATGCCAAGGTGAACAAGAAACATTCTATGGGAATTGCCAGCTAGGACAAGACAGGAGTAAAGCACAGACTTCCTAAAATCTCATAACGCCGAACTATATGGAGATCCCTTATCCTTACCCTTTGGAGCTAGCACCAGGAGTAAACCCAAGTACAAAGACCCTTTTCAAAGAACTACTGATTTTCCCACTTTTCTGTGGGATTTTCTTCCTGTGTGTGTTGGGGGTGGTGTATACAAGAGAAGGATGATGACTATGCCTCAACAGGTATTCCTTCTAGCTTTGTTTTACAAATGAGCTAAATTTTATTAAAGTTTAAAACCCAATGGTTTTATGCCTCTGTTCTCCAGTTGACTTCACGGTTTTCCATGGAGAAGTGAGTTGGAGCAGAGTTAAAGATTCACAGGGGTTGAAGGAACAAAAGCAAATAATTGATAACATCCTCTCACCACAACAAGGCAAAAATAACAAAATACTATCTCCTGTACCCAGAGAATTCAGGGACCTCAGGTCCAAATCCTTACCTTTTTATATTAGTTGTGATTTCTAGAGTATCTTGTAAGTGTTCTTTAAAAGTATCCACATTCAGCCCTCTGCCCATCAGATATCTACATGCATTTTTATTTTCACTGTATTCGTTGTCTCTGAAAATGTCATAAGGCTTCTTTCTGGAGCTCTTTTCTAACACACGATGTAATCATATGGTGAACTGGAGAAAACACTCTCTACTACAACTTATGTTACTTCCTCTTCCCAGGACCCATACTCCTTTTTTAAAAAAGTTTTTACTTATTTATTTGACAAAGAAATAGCAAAAGAGGGAATACTAGCAGAGGCAGCGGAGAGGGAGAAGCAGTCTTCCCTCTGAGCAGGGAGACTGATGTAGGACTCAATCCCAGGACCCTGGGATCATGACCTGAGCTGAAGGCAGACACGTAATGACTGAGCCACTCAGGCACCCCTCATGCTCTATTTTTAAAGCTTTATTTGATGCTATTCTTTTGTATTTTCATTTTTTATCATAACTTCCAATACGTAAGAATCTTTTATGGCTCTAGTAAAATTAGACTCAAATGAGTGGAACATACCAAGGTCTACTCAAATTGCCTATTGTGCTTGGGCCACATTTGCCTTCTTTGACTTTTTCCTTTTGGAGGTGAATTTCATCATGTCAGATACTAGATATGTTTACTTGCTGGCTGTTTAAAGATAAACTGAAGCATATTAAAATTTTTAAGAGATTATTTGAGCAAAAACTTATTCAAATCAGGCAATGCCAACCCTGATGAGGTTAGGAGAGCTCCCCTGGAATGAGCCCAGGGAAAGTCCAATCTAGAGAAGGTATGGAAGCAAAGAACAGAAATCATTTGATCGGCTTCAGCTTAAAACCCAGCTGGCTCTTCGTCAGTGGTTGCACTGAGCATTTTGATCTCATAACCCAGAGGCATTTACAGACTTAGACTGTGGTTTGCTTATGTAAACAGCCATGGTGGTAGAGGTACATCAGCCCAATGACCTCCTTATTTAGTTACTTTAACATAGCTGTGATATCTAAGTTCCATGGTGACCAAATTACCCTGATATACCCGTATTTGTCCCACATCAAAGAAGAAAAGTTTATATTTGCCCATGTGGATAATACATTTAATAGAGTCTCAACTAATCTTTGAACTACAAAATCAGATGTGGCTAAAGAAATAAACTCAAACGGAATGACCCCAACAATCCACATCTGTGTTTTCTCTTCTAGAACCTGGAGTACACGTCAGGCAAGCAATAGTGCTCTTAACATCAGAAGGAGGTAGCCCGAATGCCAGGATGGGGGCATCAGGTGGAAGTGGAAAGAAGAGTAAAAGTTACTCAGCACCATCATAGTTGGTTTTTTCCATCACAAAGAGAGATGGTTGGGTGGCTTTTACAAATAGAACCAACTTACATTTCACAACATACATGTAGTTTTAGTAGTACTCTACATATCAATTAAATCAGAATTGCATACCCTTCTAAGAAGCTCTGAGCTAAGAAGCTAGAAACAAGCACAATTTTCTTCCCCTGAATCTACAACTGTATGGATTCTGAATTGAAGACATTCCCACTTGCTGGGAGCAAGACTTACATAGACATTGGACAATATCCTATGCTTGATAAAGTTACCATGCACAAGGCTCTTTTGTTTACTATCATATTTTGCAAGAATTGCACACCATTGTTCATTAAGCCTTAAGATTTAAATTATCTTAAAAATCCTTTTGAAACAATAAACAATTCAGAATTTTTTTTTTATGATTGTGCATTTTACAGAATGGACATGTGAGCTTCAGATAACCAAAGAAAGGCAGAAGGTAGAAACAATGCAGGCTTTTGGATTTCAGATCCTGCCTTTCTAGCCTTTAGAATATCCAGCAGAAGGAAACGATGTGTTTCTCATGGACTGAAGCCAGCAGGGAGCATGTTTTCCTTTCTGTAGTCCAGGGTCAGGTGGCTCCTGGTTCTCACAGGCTGAATTCAGATGAGGCAGTCGGTGTGCATTCAGCCTTGTTTCTAAGTGCTGAGTGATTTCATGCACTTATCCTTTCTTTTCTGCCTGTCTGGTTTCCATGGAGATGAAGGCCTTTAGAAAAAGCAGAGCCTTGCACTTCATGCACAGGCAGCGTGTGTTATTTTTGGAGTCAACTGAGTAGTGAACACATCCCAAAATGTCAGTGTGAACAGGTCCTGGCAAGGGCGAGTGGGGAGGCAGAGTGAAGGTACAATAACCAGTTGTCTTACTGAAGAAAGACCTTTGCATCCAGAGGGCTTACAAGTAATCCGTTATTCTACAAAAAAGACAACATTTATCTTGGTAAACATTAATCTAAGTGGAGGAGGATGTAAGATGGAGAAAAAAATCTAAACATATAATTTCACAAAGAATTTTTCCTAATTAAGTTAAACACAACCATTTTCAAAATAAAATGAAGTGCAATTCTAATTTAACAACAACAAAAAAAAAGATAAAATGTACTTGGAAAAAAACATTGCATTATGTAATGAGAAAATAATTTTGCATTTCTTTGAATTATATGCTAATTCTCTCTTTTTTTTAAATGAGATTTTATTTATTTATTTGACAGAGAGCGGGAGAGAGAGTGCTCAAATTGGAAAGCGGCAGGGAAAAGGAGAAGCAGGCTCCCTGAAGAGTAGGGACCCCAATGTGGGGCTTGATCCCATGACCCTGGAATCATGACAGGTGCCCTATATGCTTATTCTTGATGAACTTATTTTACTCATTATTTCTCAGTTTTCATTCTCAATAAGTTAAAGTTCTATTGAACAACTGATTTTACTCCTATCACCAACAGAACTTACTAAATTTCACATAAAGTCATGGGCTTTAAGGAGATCCTTGAATATAAAATGTTAATCATAAAAAGACTTGCTAACCACACAGTTAGATTAATCCCCTCTTTGTGCAAGTCAAAATTCAAAGAATAGTGCAGTTTTGTGAAAGTTTTCTCTCCTTTCAATTTGACTTCTATAAAATTTGTTTAACATAAACATAAGAAACAATAAATAACATACAAAGTGCTGTGGGATAAATAAATTAGTGTATATGATTTATTACTTTACTACAGCCTTGCCTTATAAGAGGTTCTGCCCTTAGAGAGAGTGGAAAGCAAAAAGGTACAGAGAATAAAAAACACCTAAAACTCCCAAAAGCAAAAGACAAAAATGGATATTTGTACAAATAACTTTAAAAACTTCATTTTATATTTTGAGGGACCAGGAAGGCAGGAATAGAAAATGAAATACAAAATAAATAAAATAGCTCAGGTCTTAAGAGAAAGGAAAAAAGAAGCCTTTGATTATGAGCGAGAGGTCAAAGTTAAGTTTAACTTAACTTTGGCATGGCAAAACGAGAAAATCAAGACAACAAATCAATTTTAATATTTTGTTGCTTTAATAAGGAAATAAAGGCACTTCCAGTGTCACTGGAAAGTGAAATGTAAACCACAGTAGACTCATATACAATGAGTACAAGTTGAAAGCTTCAGTAAATATACCTGTCTTTTCCCAACTTGATTGACACTTATAAAATGCAGGTCTTTCTTTTGCCTTGTGTGACCCTGAGTATAGGCACAAAGTTTTATTCATTTCTTTGACCACATCTACCATGTCTGCAAAAGGCATCACTTATGGAAAGTACTTAGTAGTTACTGTTTGAATGATACTGCAGGCCAGTTCTGTGACTTATGTTGAATTATTGTTTATAAAACTCATAGTCAAAACACTGTCATGCTTAGTCGGGCCATGGTTACACAAGATATTATATTAAGCTGATTGATTCTTTGTCCTCCCATTATTTCATTAGGAATTCCAACATTATCCTACACTAATTCATCAGTAGAAATGATGTCTGTTTACTCACATAAAAGCGGCTCACAGATAGGCAGCTCAAGAAAGATAGATGAAATATATTGTATTCATCAGACACTCTGGAACGTGAGTTTCTATTCACAATCAGTGTTTGACCTCCATCCTCAAGGTCAACTCCTGTTTCAAAATGGCTGAAATTCCTGCCAACAAGTTCATTTTTCAGAGCAAAAGAAGATATTTCAAAAATCACTTCCTAAAGAAGTGAATTCATTTAAAAGGATTTCCAGAAGCCTCAGAAAACTCATCCACTTAGATTTCATTGTGGAGGATTTAGTGACGTGTCCATACTGAGCTGCAAGACGGATGAGAAATGAAGTCTTTTATTCTGGATGACAATACGATTCCCAAAACCAGAGCTCTGTTACCAGGGAGGAAAAAGAGACTTTGTGTTGGGTTAGCCATATAGTCTGTGCCTCACCAACCTTTGAACATGTCAGAGAACCTCTCCCACACCTGCCTTCCCTGCTTGAACAAACCACTCCACAAACATCCATACTTGCTTCTCCTGTTCTGGATTCCTCCTTGAAGTCTGATGTTCTGGAAACCGCTTCCTGGCACCATCAGCGGTGCGGTGAGCCTTCAGAGTGGGGACTTCGGTCCAAGGCAAACACCAAGAGGGTTGTATCCAGATATTCCTGAAAGCCACTCGTTCTCAAGTTTCCACAATGAATCTCAACACTCAGCTGTACTGGCAGGAGTGATCTCTGCCCTAACTTAATGCAGCAGTTTGCAATCTAGACATAAAGTCAGACTTTTCATGCCCAAGGTCTTAGAAATTTCTGCTGAAACTCACAGACCATGACTCCTTTCTCTTCAAAGGCTCCACAAGAGCTCAGAAAACAGGATGGCACACTGCGGTCAGGCCCCCTTCCACTCTCCTCTTCAAGCTCTGTGACCAAAACAGAGAACATCTCAAGTGTGTCAAGTCTGGGAGACTGACGGGGGTGTGCATCCTCTTGGATTCTGGTAGACTTTCTCACTGGGGACACTTCCTGGTTATTTTCTCTGGAGTGTGAGTGAATAAGTGATTCCTTCTACAATGTGTCTGTTTTTGTTGTTGATGTTGTTTTACAAAATTTCTCTTCAGGTCATAAAAGGAAACTCTATAAATAAATATATTCTACTGTTATTAAAAGTTCAACACCAAATCTTAAGGAAATTGTCACATGATTGGATTATATTTTAGAAGAAGATATAAACACATTCTATTTGAAAACACAGGCAATTTGAGAAATAAAAACAATGTGAGAATTTGAAAATATATTCATTTTTATGTTTTAGTGTTTTAAATGACCAAATTTAATCTCATAAGGTTATAATATAGACATATTAATGGGTCATATATACAGGATAGCAAGGGTAGAATAATCTATTAAATGTCTGGGAGAAACAAACCAAGTGGCTTGCTTCCTCATAGTCACATTTTCTTTTCTTTTTTTTTAAAGATTTTATTTATTTATTTGACAGAAAGAAACACAGCCAGAGAGGGAATACAAGCAGGGGGAGTGAGAGAGGGAGAAGCAGGCCTCCTGCCGAGCAGGAAGCCCAATGTGGGGCTCGATCCCAGGTCTCCGGGACCATGACCTGAGCCGAAGGCAGTCGCTTAACCAACTGAGCCACCCAGGCGCCCCTCATAGTCACATTTTCAACACTAAACTCATATCAACAAAAGAATTTTGAAGAGGAATACAGTGAGCAAGACAAATAGATCTGAAGCAAGATAACACATAGAGTTGGGAGAGGCTCGCTGGAGGCAGATTGAGACTAATGACAACTCACTCAGGTGCTCCGTGATTCTGGAAAAGGTAAGTAATCTCTCTGTGCATCACTTCCTGAATCTGGGAAGCAGAAATAACATCATATAACTTTTGATTATTATCATATATACCTTAAAACAGCATTTTAATAAAAATAGAACATAAAAATCATAAAAACATAAATTTCATAGCATATATTGTACTATATAAATGTTAGCTATTATTACAATTAACTCAAAAAAGATTTCAGAACACAATAAAATATATTGCAAATTAACCCTCATTAGCAGAACACTTGAACTAACTTTTTGATCACATAGAATGTATAAAATATATCTCAGAATCTGCTTGCCTCAAAAGATAAAATGTTAATTGACACCTGCCCCCTCAAGTAAGAGTCTATGAAAAATATGAAGAAACTAACAAGCATCAAGATCAAGTATCTTCTCTGCGCCTGGTATTTTGAGTCATCACACGGGCATATCTCCACAGTGCATCACCACGATGTATTCCTATATGAATTGAGGGCCAGGGGCTGCCATTAATAGAGACTTCAGGGTAACGGGGACCCCTGGAGTTGTGCGAAACAAAAGTCATGGTATTATACCAGTAATATACATAGGTTTTTTTTCCTCCAAGATTTTATTTAAATTCAAATTAGTTAACATGGTGTAGGATTAGTTTCAGGAGTAGATTTAGTGAGTCATTGCTTACATATGACACCTAGTGCTCATCACAAGTGCCCTCCTGAGTACCCAACACCCATCTAGCCCATACCCCACCCACGTCCCTAAAACAACCCTCAGTATGTTCTCTATAGTCAAAAGTCTCCTATGGTTGGTCTCCCTCTCTGGTTTTTTGTTTGTTTGTTTGTTTAAGATTTTATTTATTTATTTGACAGAGAGAAACACAGCCAGAGAGGGAACACAAGCAAGGGGAGTGATAGAGGGAGAAGCAGGCTTCCTACCAAGTAGGGAGCCCAATGTGGGGCTTGAACCCAGGAGTCCAGGACATGACCTGAGCCGAAGGCAGCCGCACAACGACTGAGCCACCCAAGCGTCCCACTCTCTCTGTTTTTATCTTATTTTATTTTGTCTTCCCTTCCTTATGTTCATCTGTTTTGTTTCTTAAATTCCACACATGAGTGAAGTCATATGGTATTTGTCTTTCTCTGAATGATTATTTTGCTGAGCATAATACACTCTAGTTTCAACCACATCGGTGCAACTGGCAAGATTTCATTCTTTTTGATGGCTGAGTAATATTTCATTATAGATAGATAGATATAGATAAAGATATATCTCTATATATATACATCACATTTTCCTTTTTTAAAAGATGTCATTTGTATATTTATTTAAGAGAGGGAGAGAGAAAGAGAGCACAAGCCAGGGGAGAGGTAGAGGGAGAGGGAGATTCCCTGCCAAGCAGGAAGCCCAGTGTGGGGCTCCATCCCAATCGGATCTGAAGGCAGAAGCTTAACCGACTGAGCCACCTAGGAGCCCCTATCCCACATCTTCTCTATCCATTCATCAGTCATTGGACATCTGGGCTCTTTCCATAATTTGGCTGTTGTGGACAGGGTGCAACCAGCGACATGTGTTATATTACAAGTTTTCCAGCAAGGAAACATCCTCACTGAGGCTAAGTTAAATTGCTCAATTTAGTATCATTATTGAATAGGAACAACTCTTCCACATCAGTTTTAATAAGTCTCTGTCCAACCAACAATGCTCTCATGGTGTCCCAGAATTTAATAGCATCTTAAACACAAGAGCATGTAATTAGGATTTTATGTAATTAGGATTTTATATTCCGCGTTCGTGACTGGGCCAGATCAGGTCCTGTCAACCTCTGGGTGTGTCCCAGGGACCCTAATAGGCCAACTATCCTGTTGATAAAGAAGAGCTCTTTCAGGAGCAGCTGAGAGCTATTGGAAGACAAAAGAGTAATTAATTCTGAGTAATCCCAGGACCTAAGCAACTCATCTCCGGTCCGGGGCGGGCATCGGAAACACTGTAGGGTCTAGGGTCTCCAGGGAGGCCATCTTACTTATATTTGAATGAGGTGAGAAAATGGAGGGAAATGCTTCTTTTCTCCTATTATTCTTCTGTCTAGACCTTTTGTGACACCCTTTTATTCTTTCAAAGTCTAAACCTTTTCTGATGTCCCCAATTGTCACTGTGTTTAACAAGCAAATCACATGACTACCGAGTTAGAAGGCCTTAATAAATTATACTTTATCCTAAATTCTCAGTGGAGAGAGAACAGAATCATTTTATCTTAATGTCAGTTTGTGTCAAATTGTGCAAAGAATGATTAAGAAATAAGTGACCAAATAGGTACAGATAGATGAATTTTCAGTCTTTTGTGTAAGTCATGGTAGGCTACCTTATAATAAGAAAATACTCCCCAAATCTTAGTAGCTTGACCTAACAAAGGTTTATTTTTGGCTGATTCAAAGTTCTCTTTAGATCAGGCGATGCATCATGACCTCAGATTTCCCTACCTCAAACACAATGATCCAAGCAAATAGAGACCCCAATATATCAAAGATCCAGCATCTGGAATAAGCCTCATCCTTGACTGATACAGTGGAGAAAACAAGGACTGGACCGTCCTCACACTAGACTTCAGTGTTTCAAACCAGAAATGTGAGAAGCCATCTGCCTATAATCCATTGGTCATTGCTAGTGATATGGTCTTGCCTAATTGTTAGGTAACCGGGAATCTACCTAACCGGGAATCGTAAACTCACTTGCTGATTTCCCAGAGCAAGGAACAACAAGACATGAGTATCAGAAGTACCTACCTACATCCTTTTGGGACAGAGATTAATTCAACATTTTATACGTTACATACGTCTTCAAGTTAAACTTGAATTGCACAAACTAGAAAAATGCTGCTTTCAGAACAATGTTTATTCTATAATGAAAGATTATAGTAATTCTACTAAGGAAGAGCAGGTCTATAAGCTCATCTGTTTCATTTGTCTGTTTTACTTCAAGAACAGTATAGCCTTTACTTATCATAAGTTACCCTGGAACATTTTTCAGTGTGTTCCTATTGCTCCTCAATTCACTATTTTTTAAGTGTGCTCTTATCTATTTTTCAGAAAAAAAATATTTGCATCATAATGAGCCCCACCAATATGTACATATGTATATGTACACATATCTACAACCAGATCTTGATTTAGTAATTTCTTTCTAATTTGTTTCATTGGCTCTCAAAAAGCTACAAGTAATTGTACCCATTCTTACCCAGTAAAGCATAACCCACTACAGTCATGTTGACTATAATTAACTATGTGTTATGTCATGTTTTTAAAAGACATATTGCTGAGTTTAGATGCGTACCTGACTGATTTAAAAGCAGAAGTTTTTATAAACATTTTGAACAATGAGATAAAACTATCACTATGTATTTCCCACAATTCTGATGCTTCCTCTTGGAAGAGCCGTGATGCAATAAAGACCAAGTTAAAACTGAAGCTGAATCTCCCACAAAGTGCCCCTTCGCTGGAGGAGAAAGATGTGAAACCCCCACCAGGGAGGGAACTGGAATGTGAGTGAGCAGCCATCCCAATGCAAAGCAGGTCCTGGGCAGCTTGAAGCTGAAGTTAGCTGAACAAAGCCTTACTCTCTAGCAGCCTTCGTCTTCGAAGAGCCCAGTCTGTGCTCCAAGCTGCCATGGGCTCCAGGCCCTATCTCAGGCATGAAGTGATGAGAGAATGTTTTACTCACAATGGGTTGTGCAGAATATCTGACTTTTAATATGAAAGAAAAATTTTTAAAAAGGCAAAACTCTGCAGACAGCAAAAAAAGATCTTTAGTTTCTAGGACTTAGGATGAAGAAAAGGATGAAGAGGTAAAGGAAGAGACTTTTTAGGGCAGTGAAATATTCTGTGTGATACCATAAAGATGGATGTGTGTTATTATACCTCTGTCCAAACCCATAGAATAGACAACACCAAGAGCAAACCTAATGTAAAATATGGACTTTGGGTGATAATGTGTTAATTTGGTCCATCCATTGTAACAAATGTCCCACTCTGCTGGGAGATGTTGACATTGTGGGGGAGGAGAGTTGTGCATGTGGGGGTGGGGTTAACGGGTATAGGGGATATCTCTGTACCTTCCTCCCTCTCTCTTTTTTTTAAATAAAGATTTTATTTATTTGCTTGACAGAGAGAAAGATGGCTAGAGAGGGAAAACAAGCAGAGGGAGTGAGAGAGGAAGTAGGCTTCCCGCCTCGCAGGGAGCCCGATTCGCGGCTGGAACCCAGGTTTCTGGGATCATGACCTGAGCCGAAAGCAGACACTTAATGACTGAGCCACCCAGGGGCCTGGCTTCCTCTCTCCTTTGCTAGGAACCTTAAACTGATCTCAAAAATTAAGTCTTTCAAAATTAAAAAAGTTCAACAAATACACAAAAGGCCTAATCTAAGAAAAAAATATGATTAAACTCTTCCCTACCTGTAAGCACTACAGATGATCATGAAATTTAACCAAATATTTCAGTCCCTCTATAACCTAGAGGACGTAACAATGACAGACACCGCATATCTCTAGCTCTAGATACAAGTTTTCTTTAATTTATATGTCCATTCTAAGAATGTGAATTTAACTCGTTAATATAAATGATTTTATTTTTCAGAGGCACAGGATAAAATATACACCATAAAACCTATTTGTGTGGAGATAGTACTTAAACCCGTAAAGACAGCATTTAAAACTGTTTTCTTCTTTTTCTAGGCAGATGTTAATATAAATCTACATAAATTTTATTATCGAAGTAAGGAAATTTTCAGGTAAGTTATATAAGACTTTCAAATGCCCAAAAACAACTATCATGACCTACTTACTGAGAGATAGTTAAGAGGGTATTATTTATAAGAGTAAACATCTTCCACCATGCTGGAAAATAGAGTACCTAGGAGTCAGTATGGTTCACTAGCCAGGAATGGAATTTTTTTAGATTGACTAGTGGCCACAAGATGGCGGCATTGCATAACAAAACAATACAAATTAAAAAAAGAAACCGTTGTGTATAATGCTAATATGATATACATTAATTTTATCTGACAAAAAAAAAGAGATGAATTCTCTAGAAAATGCTTGATGGAAACAGATCAGTAAGGCATAGGCCTTTGCACGCTGTGCATTTTTAAGTATAAATAGCATATTTATTAAATTAAATCAATTAAATTAAATTTAATTAAATTAAGTTAAATTAAAAATTCAGGAACATGAAAATAAGAATTCAGGAACATGGCCCCAAAGGAAATTTTGCAAAGAAGAGTGCAGAGCTTCCCTTCCTTAAATAAATGAGACATACAATGAAAGCAACGTAGATTACAAATAGTCAGTCACAGCCTTCATTTCCACCCATATGTACAAACATAATAGACATGAAGGCTGAGCATTTGTACATTGCCATACTCAAAGGATATCACTGCTATTCACTGAAGCACTCAGCCACTTTGACATTTACATATGGATTTACCTGAATCCGTTAAAAATATTACAAGTGTTAGAATGTCAGTGCTGTTATGAGTTCTGAATAATTTTATAAATATGAAATATATTGCATTAAATATTTTTAAACCCAAATTTTAGTAGAAAAATATTTTTCCTATGGAGTTATTCTAATATATGTGAAGGTAGAAATAGCTTACTGTGTAAAGAAATACTTGAAAATTTTAGATGTGAGATTCTCATTTGATTAAATGTGAAATTGTGCATGTGTCTTCCTCTTTATACTTCAGCAATGCAAATCCAAACATCAGCCCGTTTCACCACCAGAGTTCATTTATTCTTATAGTTGAGGATTAATCTGGGATGCTTTGATTTCAACTCTTATGGTTCAAAGTCTTCTTAAATACAACGGCCTAATTTCCTAATTTTGCAATTAGGATCCTGACTGGAACAAATAATTTGGGCTTTATGATTAACATTTTGTGTGCCTTGAAATTTTTCAGTGGTTACTAAATAGAACTATCCCCAATGTCTGAATTTGACTTAAATATGCATTGACCCTAGGCCACAAATTAAAAACTTTAAATAAAATATGCATAATACTGTATTATAATAGTCATCGATTTATTTTTTTCTTTTTTAAGAAATAC
Source organism: Spilogale gracilis (assembly GCA_004023965.1). Taxonomy (NCBI): domain Eukaryota; kingdom Metazoa; phylum Chordata; class Mammalia; order Carnivora; family Mephitidae; genus Spilogale; species Spilogale gracilis. The sequence goes on along the minus strand of PITA01018176.1, from coordinate 8,171 downwards.
CTTAAAATAAATGCCCATAATATTTTCTTCTAATAAATTTCCTACTGTGGTTTCTCTTAGTCCAACATTTTATATACAAGAAGAATTTTTACGATGGTCAAGCTAATTGATTTCATATTATGCTATGTTGTGTTATACTCTAGTACCTTATGTTACATTGTCATATTCCAACACATTTTACTTTTTATCTAATATGTATCTTCACTATCATATTATCAGAGTATAGCACATCTTTCTGCCCATTATCCTGCTTTCTTGGGCATTTCACTCTTTCCACTGACCACTCTGGAAACTTTAATACCATTTTTTAAAAATTATGCTAATGGGGGGATCTTTTTAATAAGATTTCAGTGCTATACTTTGTTCATTAGGCAAATGTTTAACTAGGATCTATGCTCTATGCTCTCATGTTAGTGTTGGTAGAAAGCACTAGCAAGATTTGGCCCTTCCTAATCTTTTTTTTTTTTTTAAAGATTTTATTTATTTATTTGACAGAGAGAGAGATCACAAGTAGGCAGAGGCAAGCAGAGAGAGAGGAGGAAGCAGGCTCCCTGCTGAGCAGAGAGCCCGATCTCTCGGGATCCCAGGACCCTGAAATCATGACTGAGCTGAAGGCAGAGGCTTTAACCCACTGAGCCAACCAGGCGCCCCGCCCTTCCTAATCTTTTTTATTGGCAGGAATCAAGACCCGGAACTCTCAAGTACAGCACTGAATACCTTTTGTGATAAGACAGAGCGCTCTGGGGTCACGTGATCCACCATACCAAAAAATAATGCCGAGAGTTGGGGAATACTTTGTTTTGTGCAAGAAATTACATCTCATCTGAAACCTCAGGATCATGGTGGATGTTAGCCCAGGGAAGTGGGGAGGAAGGAGGAGAAAAAAGAAAGGGAGAATATTCCATGAATACTCTAACAACGGAAAGAGCGCAGACAGCTGCGTGTTGAGTGAATTTGCGGTGTTCTGGGGCTATTGAACAAAAGCAGAGAGGAGAGCTGGGAGGGCTAAGGAATGAGCCCAAGGAGGGCAGTGCCATGAATGGCCTCAAAAGCCATGTTGAGAATGTTCTGTTTGTTTCTGAGGTTACCAGCCATGATCACTGACTGGTTCCAGCTGCGAAGTAAGGCGAGTGTTGGCCGGAGTGCAGTCCTTCTTCTTTCTGAATATCTCCCTTACCTCTTCCAAGCGCCTCTCCATTCTTCCCATAGAGGGATGTTTCTAGTGCACAGCTAAGCAAGGTAATTCCTGGCTCAGAAGCTTGCCTACCATCTTTCAGGAAAATGGCACAACCCTCTCATCCTGTTGCTCAAACTTTTTCAAAAGTATCATCTTTCAGCTCTTCTCCCCCTGCTCCTCAGGCAGGGCGCATCCTGTTTTCCCGCTGATTTATCAGTCCTTTCCAGCATGCTCTCCCCCGCTCAGCCACCCCTGCCTTTGGGTATAAATTGTCTCACTCAGCCTGAAATTCTCCCCCTGTCTTTGGCTTATCCTGCGGGAGAGTTCCCCTCTGGAGAACACTAATCACTCTTGACATTTCCCGCTCTACTACTTCGCAGATAAATACCCTGCCTAACACTAACCAGTATTATAATCATCTCTCCCCTTATCTGCTGCTACCATGGATAAAGCTCAGCGCTCCCAGAGGAGATGGGTGTGTTTTGTATTTAGTGACCAATCTTAGCCCGGGAGACCGACGAGGGAGTTGGGTAATGAGAGTGGCCTCCAGTTCCTGCAGCCCGTGCTCTACAAACGTTTCAACGTCCTCTGCCAGCCAAGAATTTCATCCTGGCACTTTGGGGGTTATGCGTGCATTTCTGTAATTATTGCACTATTTTGTTGTATCTTTTTTTTTTTTTTGGAAAAATAGAAAAGGAAAAAGGAGATAAGATGACTGTGTGTAGCAATTGTATGCTTTCCTTTGCAATTCAGTGTCTCTCAGATAAGCCTCAACTCATTGCCTATGGACATTGCGGAGAGCTCCGTTACCAAGGAGGAAAAGAAAGCGATCTTTGCAAAGCGCTGATAAAAGGAAAATAAAACTTGCTGGTAAGCTCTCAAGGCCGTCCTTTTACTCCTTCTTACCGTGAGGCGTGAGACCTCTTAAAGTCTGGGAAGATGGGGTGGATGGAAACGACCGTGAGTTTTGAGATTTTTAGGTCCATGAATGAAGCTGGACGGATCTACCAAATTTCAAACCTAAGAGGAATTTGTCAAACAACTACCATCCACCTTTAGGGCAAACATTTCTGGGGAAAGCCACAGGAAATGCCGCTGAGATTTGCCAGAGTCAGACAGAGGAGACTGTGACGGAGATGCTTAAACACCTGCATCCAAACGAGGACATGATAATGTGGAAAGGGCCTACGTGAACCGTCGAAGGCATAGCCCTTCTCTACGGAGCCTTTGGAGAAGTGTATTCTTCCTCTTGTTTTGTTTTGTTATGAAACTGCACTGTATGCAGTTTGCTGTGGAGAAGCGTCTACCCTCAGGAAAAGAGGCTCCTGGCCCAGGAGCGGGGAGCATGGAGGCCACGGGAAGGATGCACCAGCAGGATGAACTCGCCCCTGAAGGAAGAATGACCAGAACTGACGCTTTCCGAGTGCCCCTGAGGCTAGACCGCACATTTACGCCACCTGGTGGTACTTCATTCTGAACAATTCAGACTTTGAGAGATTTTTAAAATTAAAATGGCACATTGGAAAGTAGCAGAAGACTATCTTTCATAATCACGCTAAGTCTTTGAGTTCTGAAGAGACTGCCCTTTTGTAGTTAAAGGGTAGGAGCTCTTCTCTGTAAGGAGGGATTGCTTTTGGGGCGCCTGGGTGGCTCAGTTGGTTAAGCAACTGCCTTCGGCTCAGGTCATGATCCCGGAGACCCGGGATCGAGTCCCACATCGGGCTCCCTGCTCCGTGGGAAGCCTGCTTCTTCCTCTCTCACTCCCCTGGCTGTGTTCCCTCTCTGGCTGTGTTTCTCTATGTCAAATAAATAAAATCTTAAAAAAAAAAAAAAAGGAGGGATTGCTTTCTGACCTACTGGAGAGGGGAGAGGTCTTCCCTGAAGAGTGGTTCTCAAACATTTTGCAAGAGGGGAAATCGTGGGAATAGAAGCTCCACAGTGAGGCCTACGATGGAAGCATCCTAAGGTGGGGTGGGACAGAGGGAGGGAAAGTTTTGTGTTTTCTCTTTAGGCCTTTCTCTCTTAAACCTGGACTCAGATAATACATTATATGTTACTTAGAAAAAAAAGATAATTAGGAATCCATCAAGTGTGTGGGCAGTTGAAGTGAGAGATTCTAGACAGAGGCAAAGGCACGGAAGTATACAAACATTTACATTATCATTGCACAGATCACTTGTGTTATAGAATCCTAGGCTTCTGCTGGATACCTTGTCCTTGAGAGAAGAATCACATATTAACATCTGCATAGCTCCTAGCTCAATATAGGTGTTCAGTAAATATAGAAAGATTGAAAGTTAAAAAAACAAAACAAAACAAAACAAAAAAACCTGGATTGAAGGGTCTTCTACCACAAACTGTGGCCTCGTAAGTAGGCAAGGAGACTGGTTAGTAGCAAGGGCATATGTGAGGGTTCTGCAAAGCAGACGTAAATTGAAGGCAGACCCGAGCTTCTCTATGTTATCATTCTTTCTCTAAACCATCGACCAAGTTTTGTGACCAGTATAGTGGATTTCCACTCTGTAGGGAAGGAGGAGGGATGGACTAAGGATTCTTTCCAGGTTGGACCACAGCAGCCACGCTTTCTGAGGCAGATGGAGAAGCAGCTCAATCCCAGGGTGTCTGTGTGATCCCATCCCCCAGGGAGGAAAAGAAAATCATGAATACACCAGACTTGGTGCTGACAGAGCCCAGACAGCCCCCTGACTTGACCTGAAATTCATGAGAGATTTAAAAAGCTGCCAAAGTCTTCCTATCTACCTTATGATTTTTCTGGATTTAGGACCCAGGTCTTTTAATTCAGTCAATAATTAAAGAAAAAAGTAACACAGGAGAAAACATTTTGTACATATAAGTGAATGTCAATGACATATGTATAACTTGTAAAAAGTGTAACAAAAAAAAATATCCATATAGCTTTCATTGGGTCTGGAAAAAAGAATACCTCCACGCACTTTGAGGTGTCTTGTGGTCCTATCCTCCACGCATTTGTTTTCTTTCACCCAAGGAAAATACTTTTTGTTGTCCCTTTACCACCCAAATCATCTCTGATTAGGAAGAATATATGAATTCTCAATCCTTCTCTTTAGACACCAGTGATAAGAAAAAAGAAAGTTTGATTTTACTTTTTCCCCTATTTTTTTGTCACACATCAATTGCAATTCCCTCTAAAACTTGACAGAAAACCAATTCAGAGGAAGAAAAAGAGACTCTCTCCTATCCATGAAAGAGTACATTCTTCTCTACTGTATCTTGTACTCCTATGTCTTCAAAATCCTAAACGTGAAATTTAATTTCAAATGTCAGTTTGATGATTGCATTTCCACAGTATTTATAGTACTTAATTTTAAAAATGCAGAAATACGTTTGTATCTACTTTTCAATTATTTTTTGTTGTTGTTAGCTTGTTAAGCCCTTAGCCCTTTTAAAAGATTCTCTATTGGATTCAGAAAAATGCAGTGAAATTAGCTGCTGAAGCAAATGACAGTAAAGGGACATATCAATGACAGTAAGGAACGAGCTAGATAAATTTAAATCATCTCATCTCTAATACTCATTCTTTCATTAAAAAAATTATTGATATTTTACCATATAACTTTGATTGGAGGAGACTTACAAACTATAGAACAATCCTTCTAAGTTCCCTAAAAAGAAATGGGTGATGGAAAAGCTGTATTGTCTCACAACAATAATTTATACTGATCTTTATGTACTTTCCCTACAACTAAAATTAAATACTATCATGGGCTGAATTGTGTCCCCTCAAAATTCATATCTTGAAATCCCATCCATGGTTGGAGATAAGGTCTTTAAAGAGGTGATTCAGTGAAAATGAGTTCCCAAGCGTGGGTTCTTATCTGATATAACTGGTGTCCTTATAAGAAGAAGAGACTCCAGGGATACACATGCACTGAGGAACGGCCATGAGAGGTCCTAGCCAGCAGGCGACCGAGAGGACTCAGGAGACACCCAGCCTCCTGACATCTTGATCTTGGACTTCCAACATACGGAACTGTAGAAAACAACTATTTTGCTATGGCTACCTTAGGGGACTAAGGCGAATACCTCAGGTAACAATCATTTTAGAAAACATTTTATATAATTTAAGTGATTGCCAACTAATATAAAAGATTCTTTTTCTTAATTCTTGCTTCACTTGATAAATTTCTATTTTATTTCTTTGAACATAGTTGTAATTCAACAACATGCACACCAGGGGGCAAGCGTGTTCTGAGTCTCTGCTTCTCATTTGTAAAGATTGGACTCTGGTCGAAAACCAAATAACCATAATGTGCTTACGTTTGTATGTTCTATCAAACAAAGATTGGCAGAAACTTAGATCTCTGGGACAATAATCTGGATGTGTACATCAAGAATGAGATGATCTCTCAAATGAATCTTTTTAGTCCCTTCAATGTCAGACATACTAGCACCGTTATTCTCTTTGTTCTTTAAAGGATCCCTTTATTCCGTGCAATTTTAAGTCAGTTTTTAAAATATGATTTTGTAGCCACAATACCATCTAGTATTCTTTACCTTTGCTATTTGCACACTTACCATTGAAAAGCATAAAATATTGTGTTTTTATATATTTAAATAAAAAGCCAGCATATAATATGCAGTTGATATCCCAAGGGTATTTTTCGGTTGTAGTTAGGAATGGCATCAGAACACCAACAAATTCCTGCATCTTTTTGGTTTTGACGAGTATTCCTGGATATTTTTTTAAAAACCTGCAGATGATAACATTCACACAACCAGCACTGTAAAGGATATATACAGATATATATTTTAAGACTTTATTTATTTATTTGACAGAAAGAAGCACAGCTAGAGAGGGAACGCAAGTAAGGGGAGTGAGAGAGGGAGAAGCAGACTTCCCGAGGAGCATGGAGCCCAGTGAGGGGCTCCATGCAGGGTCGATGCAGGGCTCCATCCCAGGACTCCAGGATCAGGACCTGAGCCGAAGGCAGACACTTAACGACTGAGCCACTCAGGTGCCCCTGTGAAGGATTATATATTGTTTCTGCTTTCTCCTTTTTTCTTTATCAACACACTGAAATGTATTGATATCTACAAAATCCACTTTGGTCATTAACCAAGCTTTCAACAGAAATTGTATCTTTAGAAACAAGTCTGTTGGCACAGGTTTCAAGGAGTGTGCATGAATTTTCCAGGTACAAATCCTCAGAGTTTTATACAAATGGACCCAGAGCTATCCTGGGAAGTCAGCCCGGGATGTGGTTGTGCATACAAGCGTAGGGGTGTTGCTATAGTGCGTGGGCCATGGAGTGTTTGTGGAAATCATAGAAAATACTACATTAGAAAGGAAAAGCGAAGTAACACACTAAGAGCTATTAGCCTCTACTAATACAGAAAGAGAGCTTATTAAGGCTGGTTACAGGAGTCCAAAAGTGAAGCTACAGTTTGAAATCATTAGTTCATTGCTTGTTCATCCTCAAGACACTAAAGATGGTTTCCTTGGGGTTTCCTGTAGTCACCCCCTTAAGGGAGAGGTGGGGTATGTAAGCAAGGTAGCCTTGCTCCTCAGTGGGTGTAAGACAGAAGCTCTATTTGTCAAGAGGGAGGATTAGGTCTATTCAAGGACCTAAGGGAGAAATAACTGGATGCTAAGGGAGGCTGGGTGTCCTTGCTGTCTCGGAATACCAACTCCAAGTCCAGAGGTCACCTGTTTGTCAGGAGGGACCTGGAAAGGAAGGCGAAGCTCAGATGCTCCCTGATGCCAGGAACAGTGGCCATTCCAACACCAAACACCGGAAGCTCATGCAGAATGAGCTTCTCTGGTTGATTCTTTGACTATTTCTATAATGCAGGTGAGCAATGGTGAACACCCCAGTTCAGTAATATATAATGCTTCAGAGGAACGCCCTATAATTCACCCTCAAATGTATGTGAGCCATTCTGTTGCAGTGGAACGGAGCTATATCAAGAGCTTTGTGTGGATCTTGCTACAAGGTCTTTAGAGCTGAGTTTCTCTCAACGTTGTCATGAATTTTCTGATTTTTTCTTTTTGAAGATTTTTTTATTTATTTGAGAGAGAGCACCAGCAGGGACGAGAGAGGCAGGAGTAGGGACAGAGGGAGAGGGAGAAGCAGACTCCCCACTGAGCAGGAAGCCAGCCATGGGACTCAATCCCAGGACCCTGAGATCATGACCTGAGCTAAAGGCAGACGCTCAACAGACTGAGCCACACAGGAGACCCTGTAGTGAATTTTCAAAAGGGAAACTTTATAAAATGCACTTTACAGAGTTTTGTATCCATTTAGACTTAGTAAGAAAAAGTAAGAAGGGAAACCTCTACTCTTTTATTTGTTTGATGCCTAGTAAGGGTTTCGAGTGCAAATGACTCAGCTAATATTTCCCCTCCTCAAAATTACTAGATTTCTCATTCTCTCTCATTCTCTCTCTCTCTCTCTCCCTCTGCCTTCCCCTCCCTCACCCCATCTTTTATTTGTTTGCTTGTTGGATTATTTGGTACTTCAGTAACTTTTTTGTTTTATTCATGGGAATTATAAAATTATAATTTATAATTATAGTTATACCGAAGAGGGAAATTATGGACACAATGTAAATGAACTGTTTAAAAGAAAAGAGCACATAGAAGCATCTGTTCATATTTTTCCTTCTCTTCCTTTACTGCCAAAAGAATACAATGTTACATTCTCAAGAAAAGCTACTGACAAAGAAAATGAAAAAAAAAAATTGGCATCTAGAATTATCCCATACTAGAATGTTTTATTGGACAACAGAATTGAGATTATATTATTAATAGCTAAGAAACTACTTTGATTTTCAGGGTGTCCTAAGAATTCTTTTCCTTCTTTCTTTCTTTCTTCCTTCTTCCCCCCCTCCCTCCTTCCTTCCTTCCTTCCTTCCTTCCTTCCTTCCTTCCTTCCTTCCTTCCTTCCTTCCTCCTTCTCTCCCTCCCTCCCTCCTTTCTTTTTCTTTCTTTCCCTTTCTTTTTCTTCCTTTC